>JABSTT010003232.1:0-32426 GCA_013339685.2 Hyalomma asiaticum
GCAGCCATGAGCGCGAGGCTAGCTAGCAGGTGCGCGTGCCCCCCAGATGCTCTAAGAGAGCACAGTCAGAGCTCCTTTTCCGCCTCTCAGACCAAAAGTGTTCCAAACACTTCTTGGGTAACTTCAACGCCTGTGCATTGGAGATTCGCTATCCCTTCTGCCTTTGTCGCGCCATAGTTAGGCGCTAATAACAAGGCGAGATGGAAGCAAGATCAAAACACTATCGGGTAGCTATGAGCGCTCGCTTCACGCACGTGGTCGACAGCCGCTGCCACGAGAGAAACTGCACCGCCACTTGTGGTCAGTATAACGTATAGTGAAGAAGCGCATCCACTACAGCTCCGCAGCCGGATCTCTAATGCTATAGTGGGGCATGAGCTAAAGGTGGTTTTGCTGCTCGGGCTGGTTAAGCCTAGACGCCATCGTGTCTGCCAGTCTGACCTCGTCGTCCACAACCACGTCGAGCTTCCTTATCACAAACGCAAGAACGTGGCACTCCAGCGGCAAAGCAAGGCATAGAATGCCAAAGGAAACAAAAGCAAAACAATTAATAACCGGATGTGCGTACACCTATTTCAGATTAGATTCTACACCTTGCGACCGCGCTGGGTAAATGTTATCCCCAGCATGATGTGTGTGCTTGTGCCATTTGCGCCAACTATAAGCTTTGCCTTGCCGCTGTTGAGAACATTACTGGCCACAGAATCGATGCTGATGAGGTTCACTCAGCGTTCGTTTGCATTCCGTCACCATCAGAGTGTCTTTTAGGCGAATGCAATCAGTGTCCAAAAGGCAGGCCCCTGACACTGGAGAAACTTAATATCCCAGAAGACGAAGAAATATTGCTAGAAATGTGGGAGGCAGGCGACCTTGCAAAAGATGTTTTCGGTGCTGATACTTTTTTTAATCATCTTCGAGTATTGGTGACAAGGTGGATCATGCACAACCACATCACGAAGAGACAAAGTAGAGCTATATGTATGAGGAAAAGCAATGCATGCAGCGTGGAAGCATTATATTCCACTTTAATTTTGCCGAAAATTGGACTGTCATGCTTCCTAATGATGTCCAGGCATAGCACTGCCACAAACAGCAAGCGTTCGTCCTTATACGCGTGGCAACAACGAGAAAATCTACAAAGAGTTTCGTTGTTGTTAATGACGACTTGAGCCACGACTCCGCTCACGCCTGCTTTGCTCGAGTGAAAGTGAAAGAATGGGTGGAAGGGGGGGGACAACCTGCCGGTTTACTCTAAGGTGACATATTGCCACCTGCGTGTAGTGGGTCGAAGACTGGAATGGGGCTAGCCGACGAGAAAAAAGACCGCGCGCTTCTTCCACGCTTGAGAGCCAGCCCCGACGGACGCCTTTTGGCCGAAGCTAGCCCTCCAGCTACCAGCAACCCTACAACGCCCCGTGAAGGCTCGTGACAACTGGTGGAGGTGCTGGGTAACCATATCGGATGTTGCAGACCCTCCAGGGAGTCGCTCCACAAGCCCAGTACCCATCAACACTCCCGTGCACCGAGCCAGCCGCAGAATCAGAGGACTGCCTCCTGAAGTTGACGGTACTCTCCCTACCATTTCAGCAGGTATGGCCAGCGCTTCCGTCCAAACCATCCAAACCGGTGTGGAGAACGCGGCGTCAAACCGCTATACACTGGAAATCCCACGTGTACCGACAACGTTCCGCGGCGCAGTTTTCGAAGACGTCGAAGACTGGTTGGTCGACTTTGAGCGCGCGGTCTTCTTTTTTCTCGTCGGCTAGCGCCATTCCAGTCTTCGACCCACTACACGCAGGTATTGCCACCTGTGTGTAGTGGGTCGAAGACTGGAATGGCGCTAGCCGACGAGAAAAAAAGACCGCGCGCTTCTTCCACGCTTGAGAGCCAGCCCCGACGGACGCCTTTTGGCCGAAGCTAGCCCTCCAGCTACCAGCAACCCTACAACGCCCCTGAAGGCTCGTGACAACTGGTGGAGGTGCTGGGTAACCATATCGGATATCGCAGACCCCTCCAGGGAGTCGCTCCACAAGCCCAGTACCCATCAACACTCCCGTGCACCGAGCCAGCCGCAGAATCAGAGGACTGCCTCCTGAAGTTGACGGTACTCTCCCTACCATTTCAGCAGGTATGGCCAGCGCTTCCGTCCAAACCATCCAAACCGGTGTGGAGAACGCGGCGTCAAACCGCTATACACTGGAAATCCCACGTGTACCGACAACGTTCCGCGGCGCAGTTTTCGAAGACGTCGAAGACTGGTTGGTCGACTTTGAGCGCGCGGTCTTCTTTTTTCTCGTCGGCTAGCGCCATTCCAGTCTTCGACCCACTACACGCAGGTATTGCCACCTGTGTGTAGTGGGTCGAAGACTGGAATGGGGCTAGCCGACGAGAAAAAAAGACCGCGCGCTTCTTCCACGCTTGAGAGCCAGCCCCGACGGACGCCTTTTGGCCGAAGCTAGCCCCCCAGCTACCAGCAACCCTACAACGCCCCTGAAGGCTCGTGACAATATGTGAGTGATGGACCCGCCAGTCATTTCAAAAAATAGATATAGGCTTTTCGAGTTCGGAAAGAGCTGTTGTCCCAGTACCCAATAGGTATTCTCAGCAACTGGACATGGGAAAAACGCATGCGATGGAGTCGGAGGTCCCGTCAAGCATCAGGGAATGCTCAACTACTTGAGGACAAACCCTGAAAGTGCAATTCGTACAGCCAGAGACTTTGTAACCGTTTTCTCAGAGAAACTGAAAGGTGTACATCTAATACACCTTGAAGAAAAAGAAGTTGTTGCCCTCCGTGAGTTAAAGAAGGAAGAGTGGATGAGAGTACCCGCGTTCCATGGTGTTGGCATGCCTGGCACCTATCCACGTCAACGAAAGCGTCCCCTGGCTTGTACGTGGCACGAATAGCCGGGCCTGCCTGCTTGAAAGGAGTTACGTGTACATGATAGAAGAAATCTGAACTGTCTGATCAATGGAATAAACACGATTTCAGCCCAGAAACATGATTTAGTGAGGTGGTTCTTCTTGACCTTCACAAATTTTCTATTTTGCTAAAAATTATTTGGAAAGCGCTCTTTGCTTATTGCATTTTTATCCTATCTTCTTTTCTTTTTGCCGGGGGGTGGGGGGGGGGAATCTAAGCTACGCATTGACTTCCTATTGCCTTCTTGCCGAGGTAAAGACGGAAAATATCCGTCTGAGCTGCGATACCGCAGCACCTCAAAGAACCCAACGCGTACAAAACTCACCCCTAATCATTCACTATTGCGTTCCTCACAGCTAATATGCAGCGTTCAGACATAAATGACCAGGCACATTGTCATGCCAAAATTTAAAAGCCGTATGCGATCACAAAATGTCAGAATAATCAGGCGTGCATGGTTCACTGAGCCTTCCATAAGGGTATAATTCGAGGGCCTATAACTCCTAGTGGAACAAAATTATGCAATATGTTTTTGATGATTGTGAAAGCCAATGAAGGAGAATAAGTATACAAAGTTGAAAAATATCAAATTTTTTTTTGTCTTCAGAAATTTCCACTGTTCGGTGTTTTTTGAAGTTAGCCCGCCCGTATCTCTTTATTGAAAAGTCATACAAATATAAGCTTTTGCAGTTTGACAAAAGAGTATGCTTAGAACGTAATGCGGAGTTTTCGCCGCTCTGCCACAAGCCTTTTTTGAGATATAAGCCCACAAAGTGCACAGAAAAATGCTTCCTGGGCTTATTTCGAGGATTTTTATAAAAATATGTACGCTCCCCATAAAACATAAAAATAATTTACAACAAGCAGAAGCATGCGTATAATTACTTTAAAAAATTTCAGCCACCTAACCTTAGCATAGTTTGTGTAATTAATAACCAAAGTTGGCCAAAACAGAAGAGCAGGTAAGTGCGGCACTCCACCTCTTCGTCATTATTGACTCCCGGTGCTTCGACAAAATTTTTGCTAGCAAAACCAACTGCGGATCTCTTCTTTCCACACATCAGGCCGCAATATATAAAATTTTGAAATAAATTTAAGAGGGTGACCAGCCATGCTTTGTTCAATCTTATGTGGAATCACCCTAATGTGCCATCATTCGTCATGGTATCTTGGACAGGCAGGCTACACTTGGTGTGGTGGCAATGTGTAACCAAGCACTATCAATCAAAGCAAACTAGAAGTTCACGGAGAACATGAAGCTATAAAGTTATGAGAAATCGTTGAACCAGGAATATACTTGGAGCCAACATTTCGACAAGAGGACCTTTCTTCTTCAGGGTAGCAGCTGCCTTCCGTAGCAACCTCTTTTTATGCCTTGCTGATGCTTCTCCAGCTGCAAAGACAACGGAGCAAGAGTGGAAAGAAGCGTGTATCTAAGCTTGTGTGTTTCCATCCTCTGCACACAAGCTTGGTCTTCTCCACATTGCATGTAGGCTCTTGTCGAAATGTCGGCCCCAATTACATTCTCGGTTCAACAATTTATTATGACCAAAGCACTGTCAAAAAGCCTATTATGCTTAACAGGAATTGTTGCTGGGCTAGTTGGTTCATACTGTCAAAGGAAACTAGATAGAGCAAATAAAAAGGACTAGACACAGAATAAACACATGTGTCGGGCTCTCTTTAAACTGTGGTTGGAGGAGTTTAAACTTCCTAAAAGAAACACATAGTACACCAGAATGGTGCCGCTCACCACTAATGTTTATTGTGATTCGTCTCTTAATAAATTCGTCTCTTAATAATAAGAAGAGCCAATGGGCACAAACGCACTGCACACCATGTTCATAGCCGTGCATATCACCAAAGATACGGATGAACGCCTTGTATCTAAGAGCTCCAACTCCTTGCCGCGCAAGACAATGGATTTGTCACTTACACAGGCGCTACCTTTCTTTCTAATGCGGTATGCCTCCAAAGTTTCCCTAGCTGCCACTCCTGCCCAGAATCCTAATAATACTGAGCAATGGCACGCAGTTGCAGGACCTGTAATGTGTACGTAAATGGAAAGGGACCTTACTAATAACAGATAGCTTGTGTTCCCTTGCTCGAACATTGACGCAACGACCAGTTTGTATGATATCCGATATACACTTTACCACATGTAAGAGGGATCTTATAGAGGGAAACTACACCTACAGTGCAATCAACATACCATGTGCTATGGTTATTCCCACAAATGGGTTCCTTTGGTGGTGCCGAAATACATGGGCAATGCCCAGTGAGCTTGTGTGGCGCTGAAAATGCAATAGGCACATTGTTCCTTTCAGCCACATTTTTTAGATTTTGTGATACCTAATGCGCGTAGGGCACCACTTCATGTCTTTTAGTTCTGAGAGCGTCTCGTGTTTTTTTTCTCTCCATTTTCTGAAGGAATGTCTTGGATACTGCTACCAGTATCGAGCCAGGGAAATCAGCTACCTGCAGGTGCTCAGTCTGCCACTTAGAACTATCCTGTACCAAGAGCACACAAGACTTCTACAGTACTGATTTAAGGTATTGGGCTGCAATTGCTCGTTTTACTACCTTACTATGTGCCAAGTCATGGCAAAGGCTCTTTACGAGCACGCAGAGAGTACGCCCATAAAATGTGTTGCCTACTACCTATGAGCTTCCTAACATTGACAAGGTTCAGTTTTAGACATGAACATGCTTTTTAGTGGACAACAGATTTGCTGGATGTACACTCTGCATGCACGTAAAGAGCTTTTACCATATTACTCAACACATAGTAAGGTATAAAGTGAGCAGTCACAGCCCAATGCCTTGAATTGGTACAGGTGAAGTCTTGTGTGTTCTTGTTACAGGGTAGTTCTAAGTGGCAGACTGAGCACCTGCAGGCAGGTGATTTCCCTTGCTCGATACTGACAGTGGTGTCTGGGATGCTCCTTCACAAAATGAAGAGCAAAAAGCAACATAAGGATCTGCTCAGAAGTTAAAGACCTGAAGCGGTGCTGTAAGTGCATAAGGTATCGCACAAATAAAAAAATATGGCTGAGTGTACAATGTGCCTATTGCGTTTTCAGCACCACGCAAGCTCGCTGGGCTTTGCCCACGTATTTTGGCACCACCAAAGATACGGATGAACGCATTGTATCTAAGAGCTACAACTCCTTGCCGCGCAAGACAATGGATTTGTCACTTACACAGGCGCTACCTTTCTTTCTAATGCGGTATGCCTCCAAAGTTTCCCTAGCATTGCCACTCCTGCCCAGAATCCTAATAATACTGAGCAATGGCACGCAGTTGCAGGACCTGTAATGTGTACGTAAATGGAAAGGGACCTTACTAATAACAGATAGCTTGTGTTCCCTTGCTCGAACATTGACGCAACGACCAGTTTGTATGATATCCGATATACACTTTACCACATGTAAGAGGGATCTTATAGAGGGAAACTACACCTACAGTACAATCAACATACCATGTGCTATGGTTCTTCCCACAAATGGGTTCCTTTGGTGGTGCCGAAATACATGGGCAATGCCCAGTGAGCTTGTGTGGCGCTGAAAATGCAATAGGCACATTGTTCCTTTCAGCCACATTTTTTAGATTTTGTGATACCTTATGCACGTAGGGCACCACTTCATGTCTTTTAGTTCTGAGAGCGTCTCGTGTTTTTTTTTTCTCTCCATTTTCTGAAGGAATGTCGTGGATACTGCTACCAGTATCGAGCAAGGGAAATCAGCTACCTGCAGGTGCTCAGTCTGCCACTTAGAACTATCCTGTACCAAGAGCACACAAGACTTCTACAGTACCGATTCAAGGTATTGGGCTGCAATTGCTCGTTTTACTACGTTACTATGTGCCAAGTCATGGCAAAGGCTCTTTACGAGCACGCAGAGAGTACGCCCATAAAATGTGTTGCCTACTACCTATGAGCTTCCTAACATTGACAATGTCCAGTTTTAGACATGAACATGCTTTTTAGTGGACAACAGATTTGCTGGATGTACACTCTGCATGCATGTAAAGAGCTTTTACCATATTACTCAACACATAGTAAGGTATAAAGTGAGCAGTCACAGCCCAATGCCTTGAATTGGTACAGGTGAAGTCTTGTGTGTTCTTGTTACAGGGTAGTTCTAAGTGGCAGACTGAGCACCTGCAGGCAGGTGATTTCCCTTGCTCGATACTGACAGTTGTGTCTGGGATGCTCCTTCACAAAATGAAGAGCAAAAAGCAACATAAGGATCTGCTCAGAAGTTAAAGACCTGAAGCGGTGCTGTAAGTGCATAAGGTATCGCACAAATAAAAAAATATGGCTGAGTGTACAATGTGCCTATTGCGTTTTCAGCACCACGCAAGCTCGCTGGGCTTTGCCCACGTATTTTGGCACCACCAAAGAAACCCACTTGTGAGAAGAACTATACCACGTGGTATGTTGTCTGCCCTGTAGGCGTAGTTTACAACAGTGTTGTACACGTTCCTCCAAAACAGGAACGAAAACTCGTTCCTCGTTTCTTCAGAATTTTGTAATGAGTTCCCGTTACAAGCTCCTTTAATAGAAAAGGAATGCGTTCCAGTTACATTTCGAAAATTGGAACGTGCCCTTACAATAACGTTACATTTGATTTCTAAAATTGAAAATTAATCCTGAGGCAAATTAAAGTTAACATATTAAGTCTCGCATCGACCTATGTATAACTGAAGAATTTCAATGTCACCGGCGGCATATTATCTGGAGACAAAGAAACATCCAAAGAAACGCTCCGGGGCAAATATTTTCGAGGAGCACCGAACATACTACGGACAACTACACTGCAACTTTGGCGCTATGGTCTATTACAAGAGCGACACTTTCCACTTCACTCTTCATATGCGTAGCCAGGATACTGCGTCTCCAATGTGTAAATAGGTAGTTACTCACATGCACCAGTGCATGTAACAGTGGTGCATCTGGCACTAAAAGGTAGTAATAGACCTTTTGATTTAAGAGAGCATATAAAGGTTTGTGCCTGACCCATGGCATTGCACGCAAATACTGGAACAAGATTCCCCGAAGTCGTCAGCATTCCCGATCCTAAACGATTTTTCTCAAAATTGGTGGCCCTTGTAGCATTTTAATAAACTATTTCGCAATTCTGGATATATTGCTTTTACTTAGTTCTCGCCACTTTAAGTATTTGTGATATACTGAACTTTATTTGTTAATTATAGCTGCATTGAATATATGCCGGTGTGAGGAATTTTAATAATGCTATCTTGTGCGTTTACCGCCGAATTAAATAACATGGGACTGTTTTCTTCTTTTATTCGTGGCTTTAGAAATAAGCATTATTTGCCTGTTAAATTTGTAGGCACAACGACATTAAGGCAAGGCTGAAATGCTGTTGCGGTGCAGGAAACAAATAAGAAAATAAATAGCCTAACATGCATAATTTGACGGGATGCCAACCGAAAATGACCCACACCACACAAGTATAATTGACTAATTAACAGGACAGTCCTGTGTAGCTAACCCTTTGGTCGCGTACTAATGATAGCAATGGAACCATAGATTTTATTAGAAAACAAACTGGGCATCTCCGAACATAATCAACCAGGTCCGAGTTAGAACGATGGTAACTTCGCTCAGCATTACAAACACGCACACACACACGTAAGCATGTTCAGCACACGTTCGCGTTAGCACGTGTATATATCCTTTCGAAAAGCCTTTTGTTTCTGCTTTTTGCTGACGGCATAGGGCTGTTGATGCTAGAATAAGGCGCAGCCCGTTCAGTTCAACTAAAATACCTTGATTAGATTGACGCACAGTGTGTCTTACAAGTATGGACAACCATGGCCGTAACCGCGTTCTCAGAACCAATGCGGGGAGACGCGATATAGTAAAGCACGCATTGACACTGTTTTAGTTCGGAGGGAGACCTGGCGGCGGGATCATAAGGGGCGAAAGGAATTTCGCTGTTGCATGCAGTTCCTCCCGCGTTGCCGTACACCCATGCAGGGCTGGCTGATAGCCGGATACTACTTGCAAGCGTCCATAGTAAGCGGCCACCGCCAAAGAGTAGAGGGATACCTTGACGTCGTGCAGCCACAGTGAAGGGGAAGCGTCACCCCCGTCGAATCATCGAAACTGCGATACAATGGCTTTTTCATGCGTGATTTTTTATCAGGGAGCGATAGTGGCGGCAGGAAAACGGGTACTCGAGGGAGGGCTTGTTGTGGCCCAGCCTATCCGCCCTGCACGATGTGCTGTGTACGTGCGATCGTCGTGGAGTGGAAGGTGTATAGAAGGAACGCCGTTCCCTTTGCCGTTCCTTCGTAAATGTAACGCGTTCCCGTTACAGTTTCACCAATCCCAAATGGAACGATGGCGTTCCTTCGTTCCTCCCGAAAGGAACTCGTTCCAGGAACGTCTTTCCGTACAACACTGGTTTACAACATTTCTCTCACTTGTGGTAAAGCGTATATCGGACAGACTGGCTGTTGTGTCATTGTTCGAGCAGAGGAACACGAGCTTCTGTTGTAAATAAGGCTTTGTTCCATTTACCTACGCATTGTAGATCCTGCACCTATGTATCATTGCACAGTAGTATTAGGATTCTGGGCAGGAGTGGCAGTGCTAGGTAAATTTCGGAGGCATTGCCACATTAGAAAGGTGGCGCCTGTGTAAGTGATACATCTGTTCCCTTGCGCGACAAGGATTTGTAGCCCTTAGATACGATGTGTTAGCCGCGCATATCACTGAAGATAATAGATTATGACCATGATGTGCAGTGCATTTGTGCCCATTGGCTGTGCTGTATACATTAAAAGACACGAATCATAATAAAGATTAGCCGTGAGTGGTAACCTGTTCGGGGTACTGTGTGTTTCTTCTTTGTGTAGTCTGTTTTATTTGTGCTATCTAGTTTCCTTCGACAGCCTGTAATGCTGTATTGGAGTAATCAAGTGGTGTCACCTTGGAAATTCATTAGTACCTAATTGATGTGATTATTTTCAGGACACTCCCTCTTCATTTCCTGCTGTCTCAACGGTATCATTGAAGTTTGTATGGATCCTTTTCCAATGAAGGCCACGGTTGCTTGTGCAGCTTCAGCTTGTCTGCCTTGATCTTCAGGATCCACACGAAGGCTTCTTTTTAAACATAACGCGCATTTTGAAATGCATGCTTAGTACATTGCAACACCCTGCATTCACATAAGTGTTGGGGCTTTTTACTAAATGAATCTTTGTGATGATATACTTTATGTGTGCTATAGTGGCTAAAATTGTATGTGTGCTATAGTGGCTAAAATTGCAGCCTATTTCTGTACCAGAAAGTTGCAGAGAACGATGCTTTTCAGGATTTCATGTGTTGTCTATTGCACGTAAATAAAAATACATTTCACATTTCAGTATTGTGTTAAAATTACGAGTGTATGAATATTATAAACTTGAATACATATTGAGCAGTTCTTGCCACTAAGTCTGTAAATGTTCAGTGTTCTTTGCCAGTTTATAAGGGTCAACGAACTGAAGAGTTCTAAAGGAGACAGGATGATGGATGTGAGGGCTGTTCTGGGTTATTCTTCTGTACGGTAGCTGCTGTATGCTGTTGCAGTACATAGGCAACAGTACTTTCAAGTGCATTAAGCACTGTATGATTTGCACTTTAAATAAGAGTGGTTGCTTTTAGCATAGTCTTTTTATATACTTGTTGCAATATATATTATTTGCCAATATAACCTTGTTTGCATCCATAGGTGCGTTTTGCTACATTGCTACATTTCTCTTTCAGTGAACACAATGCTATACATAATTCTGCTAACACATTTTCGTAATGTGGTTTCTACATTGCCACATATAAATCAAAGAAGTTTCATAAGTACTAAAGGACAGCATTACAACAAGAAACACATAACAGCTAGCTGCAGGTCAAGTGTCAACTGCCAGCTGAAAACATGTCCAAAAGACGTGCCATGTACTGACATCTGTCACACACCGTGCTCAAGAAGGACGTTAGGAAAAAAGAGATATGCCTATTGTGACACGCTGAAATGCAGGAGTTTGTTACTATGCAATACAGTCGAGGGTTTTGTTTGATGCATGCTGAGCATAGGTTAGGAAATTTTATGCTGCATAAATACAAACAAGAATGCAAGAAGACATTACCGAGTGGGTGCAGACTATCATCAACTGTTCGCTCGTTCATGGGGCACCTTCTGGGAACAGCCACCTATGGAGGGCAGGGTTTCCCCACTTGTTCTCAACATGTACCAAGCAGCCCAAATTTGAGCCGTGCTTTGAAGAGTGGTAACATGGGCTGCTTTGACTATTTCCTGTTGCATCAGAACACTGCTAGTGCACTATGTTGGCAAACTTGATGGCACATCCACAATTCCAGCAATTATGAGACGTGCATGCTAGCTTAGCCTTCCAGGGGTTTGTAATGTATTCACAAATTCATAATATGCATAATACAGTAAACTCCTCTTAAGACAAACTCTGTTAAGAACTCTAGGAGTAGCAAACGATGGGGGAACATCTGGTTGGTTTTCCACTCAGTGTAAAAAAATCTGTTTAATAAACCAAATCAGCTGCTTCGTGCCCGACTAACTTAAGTTACTCTAGTGACGATGAACAATGAGCCTCTTTATTTTTTGGGTTTGGTCAGCCAAATGGGAGTCAACTAGTTCCAGTCATGATAGGAAATGATGTGGCAACATGTATTGGAAGCATGATGATGTCCTGTTATGTTGATGAGAATAACAACATTCTGACCAAATCAGCCTGACATACACATATGAGGATAAACCCATGCAGGAATGCTTAAAGCTACCATCCTGTCTCGTGCAGAGGCAAAATAAGTGGACCTTTTACACTTGGCTCCCCATTGTAAACCTACTTTGTTCACTATTTTAAGTGAGAGTTATTTGGATGCACCAGTTATCTTGTCACCTTTTCGGGGTACTTCTAATAAGAGGGACAAATTTTCATGGTCCCTTCAAGTTCATCTTGAAGGGCAACTCTGGCAGTTTTTTCACCATTTCCTGATATCGCTCTTTTCCAATGGCACTGATAGACCTATAGCAGGCAGGGTGGTTCAATTTGCTCAAAAACTCTCACATTATTTTATATAACTGAGTGATGCAGTGTATCCCGTGACCTCACAAGTGTTCTCATCATCAGAAATATGAAGCTGGTGCCAGAAAAATGACAGGCAATGTAATCTGAGAATATATTGAGTTATGCCAGCTTTTTTAAACTTGACAGCGACAATTTGGGCACTGAAGTGTCACTGTATTGCTCTTGACAGCTCGCCTGCTCGTGTAGGCAGTGTTGGAGGTAATGACGCCAAAAACAGAAGGTAGCCCGCATGGGAATCTGCTAAAAAGTTTTAAAATTTATTTTCAGGAAAACTAAATGACTTGCAACTGCCCAATTTGGCATATATTATTACAGTGACAATAAGAACATACATTGAAAATTTCACTAAGATCTGTGGACACTGAAAAATCGCCGGGCTGCCCTTCAAGGGTCCACTGTGCTGCAATATCTCATCCAACCAACAAACACATGATCATCAGAAAGTAGGAGTGAATATACCATTAAAGTATAGCATAAGGCGTAACTGCTCATGTCTCTTACTTTGCAGCTGACTTTTAGCTTTCAACTAGTTCATGATTGTCAATGGGTCTGCACAACTTAATTGGGGCAGGAACTGAAGCCGGAACATTGTAGTGAGAGGCCATATACCCTTAGGCATGGGTCAATCCATATGCTACAAAGGGAAGTACAGCTATTTTCCTAAGTTCATTTTGCTCAGTGCCATTATGTGCCCTACTGCCACCCTTCTTAATGCTCCGTAAAAGTTTTTCTGCAGCGGGAGAAAACCTTTGCTGTGGAAAGCTTGCCTCTGCCAAGGCGTTTATGCATTGAGGCTGTCAGCCAGCACATGGGAGACAAATTTTTTTTATGATAAAGTGAAAAGAAAACAATGCTGCCACATTACTTGCTCAGTGTGACCTGATGTGTAATTAAATGTGGCTTCATCTCAGGGTGCACTTCGAAAACGTGGCTGGTTGAGAACATCAGAAATAACTAGGCCACGGAAAAGCTTGTACGGCACCTTAAGTTGGACAGCTGGAAAGCATAGCATGATGCTGAGCAAGGTCAGCTCAGTAATGTAGCAGTAGTTTCCTGCATACATGGATTCACCCATTGCCTCTTGCTTCAACATTCAAGTTTTAATTCCTGTTCCTGCTAGTGGCATAGGCTTTATTCCAAAGTAGACTGGCAAATCACAAACTCTGAAGGTTAAGGCAGCTGCAAAGTGAGGTATGGATAAAGCGAAGACCACTAGGACCGAGCACACCCCACTTAAATGGTGCATTCAGCCCCCTTATCTGCAACTACTAGAGCCAGGCAAGATTGCATCTGTCACATCACTGCCAAGATTGTGGCTGTGTTCCCCAGTTTGCTAGCACCACAATATTGTACATTCACAGGACCTGATGCAACCAGAAATTATTGATAGAATGCATCATGTAGGCTTCATTTGCCTTGCACAGTAAAAAACATTATCTGATTGGCTAGCATTTTGTTCTGGCTGGTCCTTGCTGAGAACAGTCTGACATACATCAGTACATGGCAAGTGTTTTGGCACAAGTTTTCAATTGGCAGTTGGCATTCATCCTGTGTTCTTTTTCTCTATTGTCTCTTGTTGCCGTGTCCTCTGCTTATGAAACTGCAAAACTTGCCCTATTCCCTACCAAAACAAGCTGTTCATTTAACTGAGAATCTTATTAGGATGCAGTCCTACATTGTTTTGAAATCTTCCTTTTCCATATTCAGAGTGCACGGGCACTTTATCAAGCTGATGAAGTGCTTCCCTGGACGAGAAGCAGATGGCATGTAGAGAATGCACTGATGGCCTGTAGTAATGTTCTTGTCACCGCCACTTCATATTGTCAGTACGGTGCCAATGATGTGACACTTGCACCAGTGTTTTCGTTGCTATTCTGTCTGCTCACAATGACGTCAGTTAATGTGCAGTTGACTAAACCAATTTCAACACTCAGCTGGTTAGTCAGCAGGCATGTCATTGGTAAACATTGTAGTACAATGACAATGATGCAGCTGACAACAGTGAGTGGTAACGTAAATCGTTACATATTGTCAGTCTAGTGTGTTTAGTTTTTCAAAAAAAAAACAAGCAATGGGAAATAGGCTACGCACTTGATAGAGCCCAGTTTCTATTAAATGTGCTTTTTATTTTTACTGCCCAGTAACTTTAAAAACTTCTCTCTTCATACTATAGAAGTTTTACTGTGCCTGTGATTGGTGAAGTATTTGATCCTGTGATAACAGCTGCCATTGAGTGCCTTCTGGTCAATGCCTGCTCATTTGTTTACAGTGACTACGAAAGCCTCAGGCACTGCTGAGACAGCTGCTATTTTGTTAACCAACGTGAGCTGTGAGTGGGTGGCTGACATAACTTTGGTTAACACACCAGAGGCAACATTATCATACTTCTCTTTATCCTTATGTCCATACACTGCAATCTTAAATGTTATGTTTCCGGCTGATGGCGACAAATATAGTAGCCTGATGTCTGCTTGAATGGAGAAGACGCAGCACTCACTTGCAGTGCAGCTGCAGTAGCGATGATGATGCTGTGTTGCTGCTGTATGATATGTTGGCTGAGCAGTGATTTCTAGTGCATGACAGTTTAACTTATTTCACCCCGCAGGATGGTGTGCATTATAAGTGTTCGTAAAGTGTCCACTGCTTGTACAGCTGATGCGGATGTATTGTGGTTGTAAGTCATCAAAAAGTGAGCCCATTAAGTCTCCAGCACATTTTTGTAATTTGACAACGCAAAATGTCTCTGCTTGTCCACATTTGAAGAAATAAAGCTAAGCTAATCCTGACCTTTTAGCAGAGCATTCCTGGAGCGTGGAGAAGCTGGTACCCAAATCGGGTGTTGATTGGCGACATACTTGTGGTGGCCTCTGGCATGCGGCGCGTAAACTGATCACTGCGAAAAGTCTGTAAGCTGAAAAACAGCCCACTGAATGGGCTCCTGCGCAGTTATAATTTCGGTTTCTGTATTGCATGCTTAGGAGGGTTGGCAGGACTGTCGTTATTCTTGCCGTAAATGCAATTCCTTTGGTTGAACATACTGATTTTCCTTGCCTTACCCCATGCACCCGTTTAGTTCACTTGGGGTAGAGGGGTAGAGCATTCTTATAAACCTGCTAGAGCGAAGATTTTGCCTGACAAAGGCAAGTCCGCATGTTTGAAATGTTGACTTTTACCAAAGACATCACCTGTTCAAGTGCAGTTGATCACCATTGTTACCATTGTGCTGTGGACTGTCATGTTCTCAAGCTGAGTAGTTTGATGTATTTTAAAAAATCGGTTTCGCAATATTCACTGTTTTCCTTATTCAGATTGCATATTACGTGAGAGTATAACATAATAGAACTGTATGTAGATATAACTTAAGATGGCACAGACATCGGTGGTATGTTTACGTTCATTTTGCCTTGCCCGTGGTGCTTTTGACAGCGTTTGCGCCATTATAAGGAACATGTGAAAATCGCAGCTTGCATGCATGACGTGTACTGAAGTTCTCTTCCATCCCTCTGTCATAATTTGTTGTGCTGCCCGGCTGCAGTCGTGGGTTCAATTCCGGCCGCAGCGGTTGTATTTGGATGAAGACGAAATGCTAGAGGCCTGTGTACTGTGCGATGTCAGTGCATTTTAGAAGCCCAGGTGGTCAGAATTTCTGGAGCCCTCCACTGTAGCTTGCTTCGTAGTCTTATCGTGGCTTTGGCACCTAATACCCCAGCAATGACGCTCTTGCTTCGATGTTGGGGTCTTAGGCGTCTAAATTGTTGGGGTATAAATTGTTTCACTCTCATTATGCTGTCGTACAGTGATGAACACGTCACGTGCAACTTCAATAAAATGTTTGCGCTCTTTTGCTTTGTCTTATGCCTGCGGCTTCCTTGAAGAACCAGGGTTGCACGGCGGGCTTGTTGGTGGTTCACAGCATCCACTGTATAGCGCATCTAGGACGGGACAGAGCAAGTAACACGTAACACACACACGGCGCGCCGTGTGTATGTTACATGTCTCTTGCTCTGTCCCGTCCTGGATGCGCACTATACAGTGGATGCTTTGAAGAACCAGCCTGCTACACACCAAAGGTACTGGCAGTTCCTATTAAAAAACAAATGAAGAATTACTAAAAACTCCCGAGAATACCTGTAAAAGCTCTAAATAAGAGCTAGAAAGCACTCCCCAACCATTTCGTAAAAACTCCCAGGTTCCTCGTAGAAACACCAGTTCCGGTGGTGTTTAAAGAGAATATTAATTACTCCCAAAGCTGCTGGTAAAAGCTCCCATCATAATGGCGCTGAAAGCAACTTAAAAAGACTCCCAAGTTTCTTCTTAAAAGCTCCCACCGTAACGGCGTTCAAAGGAGCTATAACGAGCTCCGAATGACAACTCGCGAAGGAGCATAGTAAACTCCCTATATACCCCACAAAAACCCTGCGGCGTTAAGGTTCAAACGAGGAAAAACGAACTCCCTTGAAACCCCACTAAAACACCAATAACAAGGGAGTTAATAAAGCTCCCTTCTTAAGGGAGTTTTGCGAATGCCCGTTATGGAGTCAGTTATGACACGGGCCTAAAACTCCCTAAAGGGTTGAAACCCGTTTGCAGTGTATATTTCACGCTTTCTATGGCACCTCTACAGCCATATTGCATCCTGTCATTGAGTTTTTGAGACCGTCAATACCCAAGTCTCATACACATTGCTGAATCTTTCCTATTGTTATGGCGCAAGGGCCGCGAATGGCCCTTGCGCCATAAAGAACCACAGATGACCACCAGCAATATGGGACGGTAGAAAGCCCTTTTAAATATCAACTTCAGGTAGATTACCAGCTTATCAGATACTTTTATTTAGGACGTAGAAAATTCTCACTTCCAAACAGTCTCTCCGCCTCCACTCGCTACTCACGAACTCGTACCCCGATCCTAGGCGTAAGAACCGAATCAACCCGGACTGCAACGGCTCATTCAATTGTGCAAAATGTGGTGGACATCTGAAGCGTGGGCCCATGTTGTGGGGAAGCGAAACGCAGGCCTCCAATCTGGGGGGCAAGAACTAGTGGGAGGGAGCGCTTAGGAACAGCGACATACAAGACCAACTCTGGTCTGTTGAGAATGCTCCCCGTCCGGGCGTGGGAGGTACATTTCATATTTTGATGCACATCCAGGTGTCCTTCAGGACACTTTTCGGTTATAAAGCGTTACCACCACATCACGCCACCACAATTGTGCTTTTGCCTTGTCTAAAAGTGCAACAAAAAGGCAGATCCAACGTGCAGTGGGAATAAAGGAAATGCGAAGCACGCGTCAGGAACGTAAAATGGATCTGCATTGTTGCCTCGCTATACCGATTTTGGTATATATGAAGTTAAAGAAACGGCAGCACCAAGAATGTGGCACGTAAACCATGCCGCTCATGACACGTATGTCATGACTGTAATGTTCTGACCTGTCATTTACTTTCGTCGTGCAGTCGTGTTGTGCCATAGCAATTTTGGTATACATCCCATTAACGAAATGCGTGGCATGTAAATCATGCCGCTCATGACATTCATGTCAAAATTTTCATGTTCTTAGAACGTGTCACCCATGGTCGTCATACACTGTTGCCTCGTCATAGCAGTTTTGGTATATATCAAGTTAACGGAACGGCCACAAGAGCACCAAGACCGTGGAACGTAAAGCTAGGTTCAGTACTTGGCCCCCTTCTTTTTTTTAATGTACATGTTTCCTCAAATATTCATCTTTTTGCAGATTATTTTGTAATCTTTAAGAAAATAGCTAGCGAAAACGATTTAACTGTTCTTCGCTCTGACCTCAGCTCAGGCTCTTCATGGTGGCAGGTCGGGCAAATGTAATTAAACATAGCTAAATGCAAATTTATGCGAGTAACGCGATAGAAAACAATTCTATCTGTTGACAGACTCAATAGCGAACAATTAGAATCTCTTTCATCGTGCAAATACCTTGCTGCACATATAACGTGTAACCAAACCTGGAACGATGACATCACATATATCATAAAATGAGCAAATAGCATGCTCGGGTACAATCGTCGAAAATTTTCAATATCCCCTTCTACGTTAAAGCTTCTGTTATACAATCACTAATTAGACACAAACTGGAATATGCCGCATCAGTATGGGACACTTCTCAGGAAAATCTGTGGCACGCACTCGAAATTATTCAGAACAATTCCATTCGTGTTATTTGCTCTCAGTACAGCCCCACCGCCAGAATAACAGCAATGAGAAGTATTCTTAATTTACCTTCTCTCACATCTCGACGTAAAATGCGCCGTTTATTTTTTAAATGCGCAGCATTTCTTAGCGAACTTCGGCGACTTTGAACGTATCTATCTATCTATCTATCTATCTATCTATCTATCTATCTATCTATCTATCTATCTATCTATCT
Organism: Hyalomma asiaticum; assembly: GCA_013339685.2. Lineage (NCBI taxonomy): Eukaryota > Metazoa > Arthropoda > Arachnida > Ixodida > Ixodidae > Hyalomma > Hyalomma asiaticum. Next base: position 18,455 of record JABSTT010003232.1, read on the forward strand.
ATCTATCTATCTATCTATCTATCTATCTATCTAGCCGCCTACGACTTTGTGCTCTCCTAGCCGTTTCGTTGATGGGATGTATAGGAAAATTGGTGTGCCAGGACATGACTGCATGACGAACATAAATGACAGGTCATAACATGAAAATCATGACATGCATGTCATTAGCGGTATGATTTACGTGCCATGGTTTTGGTGCTCCTGCGGCCGTTTCGTTAACTTGATACATACTAAAATTGGTATGGCGAGCCAACAATGTCTGATGACCATGAGTGACATGTTCTAAGAACACGATAATTGTGACATGCATGTAACGAAGATGCATTATTTAAATGCCACGTGTTTCGTTAATAGGATATATACCAAAATAGCTAAGCACAATACGACTGCATGACGAACGCAAATGACAGGTGATGACATTGGAATCATGACATGCGTGTCATCAGCGGCATGGTTTACATGCCACAGTATTAGTGCTCTTGCGGCCGTTTCGGTAGCTTCATATGTACCAATATTGGTATTGCGAGACAACAATGCAGATCCGTTTTGCGTTCCTGATGCGTGCTTCGCATTTCCTTGATTCCCACTGTGCGTGTGATCTGCCAATTGTTTTTCATAAGCTCTATTACCATCGACGCTTGCATAGTGAATTAATTACTCCTCCACAGTATCTCACCAGTAGACTAGATCATATACATAAAGTCGGAATTCCATCATGTAGAACTCACGCATTCGTCAGTTCATTCATACCACGTACATCGAAAGAGTTAAATTGCCTTCCTGCGCTGAAGGCTGAAGTAAAAGACTGCGAATTGTTCCTCCGGTGCTCAACCAGTGGCTTCAAACTTTTTTTTCGGCATTTTGTTTACATGACGTAACTGCTCTGTTTGATTTTACATTATGTACGGCGAATTTCACTTTTCACTGCGTTATGTATAACTTCTTTTAGTGTTACTCTTCAAATGTCATTGTAAAACATTACCGGTTCACTTAATGTGTTATTTGTATTGTATGTAAGTTGCGCAGTCATATACTATTATTTTATAAATAGGAATGATCACTTGTTTTTTACATATAACCACTCCACTCCGTAATGTCTTTGGCCTTGAGGGTACATAAACGCCGCTCATAACATACATACGTCATCATTTTCATGTTAGGACCTGTCAATTATGTTTGTCATGCAGTCATTTTGTTGCATACCAATTTTCGTATACATCCATAATGAAACGGCCAGGACGGCACAAAGTCATAGGCGGCTAAAAAATAGATAGATACGCTCAAATTTGCCGAAGTCCGCTAAGAAACGCTTCGCATTTAATACGCAGCACGTGAGCAGGGAGTACACCTTTCTGCTCGACATGCGATTGCGTGCATAGTGTCAGCAGCACGACAGTGGACAAGTCCATGGCGACGGTGCGGTTACAAGTTACTGTTCACTATTTAGGAGTGCCATAAAAGTGATCTGTATAAGGCTGAAGTAAGCAAAGCGCTTGTACTGGCAAAAACCATGGCCCTCTGCAAGCAAGTGTAGAAGAGCACTGTGCGTAATTTCGCGTCCGCAGTTTCCAGGTGGACACACTAGAGGCCCTGCTGCAGCTTCTTGAAGAGTAGTCATAACCGAAGGGGCGCAGTTGGCACTACTTGAGTTGTTTTTCTTCTTGTTTTTTTTGCTTACTGCAGCCAACTAAGGCCCCTGGATGTTTGTAAAGAAAGCGACAGGTATTTTATCCCATCGTCGCGCCCTGCAATATGCCGGTCGGGTACTCGTAATATTTCTCGCCTTCGCGCCCCACCTCAGTGGTCCAGCAGCGGTCTCTACGCCGCGGGAAGCCACGGCTATTCTGTTTTTGAACGCGGAGTTTGGCATCTGGAACAACCTTTGTAAGACTCAATGCACCTTCCTTGCATTGTTGTGAAATAGAAGTGCATAGGCACCTTATGCTTGAACGGACACAGGAATTATGGGCTTGACTTCAACGTTCGCCGCGAGACAAGCTAGTACTCCGGGCTACAGCGCTGTCGGTTGACGCAACTGGCCAAATGTTCTTTTCCATTCCTTGCCGTAACAAAACAATACATACTGGAACGAAACAGCACAGCAAAGACTGGTGGACCATCATTATTTCACTGTTCCAGTATGTCGTACCAACAAGCCAAAGCTACCGCCTTAGCTGCAAAAATACCAGCAAGCGCATAATATGGATCCACGGAATCGGCAGCGATGCTTTTGTAACCACCGAAAACACCAGGCTATGCGAAGACTCATACGGCGCTGTGGACACTGGTATTGCTCTTTTAGGGGCGAAGCTCCTTACGGTTTGGGTCTGCCCGTCCGTTGTAGTAGCGCGTTACCTACTAGGTAACGCACGCGCCGAGGGCGCGTGTGGAAGGCGCGCCCTCGGCGCGTGCCTCCCGGCGCGCGAGCTCTCTCACTCTTCCATCTGCTGTCTTGTGAGAGAGAGAGAGACAGAGAGAGCGAAAGGCGCGCGTTGACTATGGAAACGCTCTTTCATCGATGAACGCTTTACCAGCTCCCAAAGAAGGAGAACCCGCCCTCACTCGCGAGAGACAAGCTTGACGCAGGCAGCGTATTCTAGCGAGTTTCTTGATTGAAAAATACCGACTGCTCGCGCTGGAGAACCGATCACCGGCCACCCATATATATATATATATATATATATATATATATATATATATATATATATATATAGTATATATATGTAGGCACTGGATCTTGACTTGCAATGAAGTGCCGGTGGGAGATTTCACTTGTGCGTAGTTGAAGCATAAGGATTCGTAGCGTGCGCGTTAACTAAATTAATCCGGAACTCGGCACGATCTACGATGAACTTCCGGAGCTTAGTCCACTCGTCATCATTCACTCGTTGGATAGGCTGCGAATTTTTTTTTCTTCCTTTTTCTTTTTGAAAGTGTACTGTAATATAGCACATGATTGAAATCAGTTCCTACTGCGTGTGTTTCGAACAAAAACTCTTCAGTATTCCTCCACTGAAAGCCCATTTTTCTCTAAGCCTCAGTTTGTACTCCACCTGCACACTAGAAAAAAAAGACAATAAAAAGCCTCAACTCAGCTGTTCTGGTGGTAGTCGGATTTTAGGGCATAATTAGTATAGAAATGTCCTGGTAGTAGTAAGTTCTTAGGACACATATAGCGTAGCAATGCCCCATATTTATTTGCGTGTACTTTAGGTAACCTTGAAAATATACCTCTATATCTGTAGGGTGAAAACTTGTGAAAACATACCATAGTATCTAAAAACATGCCTTTATATCTGCGGTGGCACCTCCATGAGGAGTGGAGGTGGTGGCAATAGCAAAAGGAGTGCACATAATAAATTGATTTTATTTAAAAAGATAATAAAAATAATTGCAATCGGTGCCCCATAATGTAGCATCGCATATTTCTTTACTGGAATGTAATCTGGCTGCAGACAATCCGCATACGGAATGCGAAACTTTCTCCTAAGTAACGCCCTCAATCGGAGCATTATATCAACAAACACCGTTCTCTTGAAAAGACCCCGTAACAATGCGAATACTGCCTAACAGTGACGAACTCAATGAAATGACATAATGCAACGAAATAAATAAATAATATGAAATATGATGACATTGAAACTTAATGAAACTACAGCGCTCGGGGCGCAATGGGTTTCCAAATATTGCTGCATATACTCACAGCCTGCTTATTTTTGAAAATGAAGAAAGAAGCCCTCGGCTTACTCAGACATCATCCCTACTCCAATAATAATTGTTGGGTTTTCACTTGCCGATAGGAAAATATGATTGTGAGGCGCGCCGTAGTTGATGGCTTCAGAAATATATATTTAAGCGGGCCTCTGGTATTTTCGCACCCAACGTAAATGCGACCATTGCAGCCGGTGCGAACCAGGTCTTTAGGCTCAGCATCCGAACACCATAACCACTGTGCCACCGCGGTGATCTCGACCTTTACTTCAAGTCATGCTAATTTCAAGACGCGTAAGGAAAAACATAGCCTGTACCGGCGCTGTAGAAAACTGTCCACAATGAACTTTCAAACGGCTTCGAAAGCATGCTTCGAAGGCACACGTTTTATCAAAAGCTCAGGGGCTGCCAGCTCGCTCAAGTCATTGTTTCTGCCGTTTGAAGCTTCTCGAGCAGATTGTCAACAATTGAATGTTTGAGGTGCGCCCTGTGTATGGTCTAATGCACCCGCGCAATGCATGAGAGCGGCAGAGCGTAGCCTCTAGCGCTGCTCCTTGGACCCTTTGAGAGGGTGCGCCTGTACTTGTCACTACGTTTAAAAGAATAGAGGAACATCCCAGCCTACGAAGTCTTCGCGGGACCTAGCGACGGAGAGTCGCGTCGCCGGCTCACTGCTACAGAGGCATGCGCTACAGAGACCGGCTGCCTCAATAAGAACATCGCGGCGCCATGTCGCTGCTGGGGCCTCGCACAGCGTTCACTGCGTACAGGCGCAGCCGTCGCTAGCGTACTACTCTCTCCACCCCCACACCCCTACAAAGCGAGTTGAGGTGGAATCGCGGTGGTAAGGAGACAGGCAGAGAAACTATGCCCACAGCGGTCTTAATGCCATGTGCTTCGTTTAATTTATAGTACGAATGTTTCGATAATGGCCTAGCTTAATTAGTGACACGGTGTCATATCAATGACCCGTTCAGTGGAATTCACCCGACAGCCTTCTCCACAAAACAGACCTAGTGTGCAAAAGAAGTCTACAATTTTTGTTAATTCACGAGCGCTTTATTGAGTAACGACAAGCGCTCGAGTCGTGGTGTGCTGGTTCCCTTGGCGGTGTGTGCCCAGCATTCAACTGCACATGGAATGTCAGGTCGTCTTCTTCACGGATCGCTATTGGAGAGGGCCATTTGTGAAGGCGTCCGTGGCCGCGGACCCTGGAGCGGCCCGAGGCCCCACTTACGCCGCGGTCTTGAGCTCGGGGGTGCAGGCCGGTCTCCCGGGCTCGGGGCCGAATGGACCCGCGGGCGCTACCGGACAGCGTGGCTCAGCGCCTCCGGAAACGCACGTGGGAAAGAAGCCGAAAATCCCGGTTGATCACTGGCTTCTGGTGGAGTCGTCTACACCTCATTGGCATCAGCAGCGGCTGCCTTCTCATCTTTGCCACCAACGTCGACCTCGGTGTGTCCATGTGATATACCGCCCGGGCTCTCTGTGAGGGCGCTGGTATTCTCTCCCTCGTCGCCACGTTCTCCTGGCTTCTAAGGCGCGGACTCGCTACCAAGGTCCATATACTGGGTGTCGTTAGTCTAAGCAAGAACCAGCTGCTTCCGAATACGTTCCTTGATAGCGTGGAACTTCGCACTTACCCACTAGGGGGGTTGTGTCCTTGACGATGATCATGCTGCTCCACCATGTATGGCGCATACCCACGTCAGAGATCGGCCAAGACATGACAATCTTAGATTAAGAATGTATTGCGCGAGTACCACTTCATGAACAAAAAGAAATGAGTGATAAAGAAACGAAATTGGAGAAAAATAAAGAAAAAAGCTACATAGACTGATTGTACATTTGTTCTATCAAAGCAGATAGAGCTTGCGTGTCTTTTTCGTTTTTCTTTTTGCTTCAGGCATAACCTTCATCATAACCCTAAAGACTTTGTTGCGTAAATAACTGCAAATCACTACAAATGCATTCGTTTTGGTGTTTCAATATAACTGAACACTGCATCAAAGATGTCCCGGTGGCTGAAGCCCAGTACCGAGGCACCAAAAGTAAAAATAATTTCCGCGAACTGGAATACGCCCGAAAACATGAACCTGTACTACAAGCTGCTCTGCCGCAATGGCTCGGCCCCAGCCCTGTACGGGCTTCCCAAAATTCACAAGCCCGACGTCCCAGTACGGCAAATTGTGGACTACACACGCTAACCGCTGTGCGAACTGTCGCGTTACCTGCACCGTGTACTGCGACCGCTAGCGGGCAATTAAGCCCGCTAGCGGTCGCATTACACGGTGCATCTTAATCATTGAGCAATTAAGAGCTGTGCGCCTTGAAGACCATTAGGTTATGGTATCATATGACGTGAAGTCAATGTTTACTTGTGTGCCCGTTGACTATGCTGTGAAATGCTGCAAGAAACTTCTCGAAGCGGACTCTTCTTTACCCCAGCGTGCGCCTTTTGAAGTCCAGAACGTCTGCCGCCTTCTGAAGTTCTGCCTTGACAACACATACTTCGTGTTCAACAAGCAATACTTCAAGCAGGTCTTCGGAACAGCAATGGGCCCATCCGTGTCCGTCGTTTGCGCCAACATTGCACTGGAGGATCTGGAATGTGCCGCTCTTTCCTCATTTCGACGCGACCAAGGCTTTTTCTAAGATACATGGACGATTGCTTCTGCATCATCCGTCGCGAACACGCAGCACAGTTTCTCGAGCACCTGAATTCTTTCAAGGCGAGCATACAGTTCACGGTGGAAGAGGAAGTGAATGGACAAATTCCTTTTCTTGACGTCCTTGGGGAGAGAACCTCTGGCGGCTTAAAAACAAGCGTGTACAGAAAGCCAACGCACACCAGAAAATACCTCAGCTTCGACTCTGCACACCCCATCGGACAAAAGAGATCCGTTGCAGCGGCACTCTATTCCCGGGCATTCCGTGTCTGCTCCAGCCCTACGAAACGTAAGCGAGAACTGCAGATTGTGAGAAGGGACCTGTTAATGAACGGTTACCCTAATCAACTGCTCAGGACTCAGGAGTGCAATGCAGCTAAGCTCCGTCGAGAAACAGCAAAAGAAAAAGAAAGGGCAAAGCGCGTGGCGATTCCTTACACAGCGGGAACAAGCAAGGCGCTTGCAAGAATTTTCAAAGGCTATGGTATTCAAATAGCCCACGTGCCTGCTGGAAAACTACGACAACAGCTTGTTCACGCAAAGGATCCTTTGAAGCGCACGGACTTCCCGGGAGTTATCTACAAGATACCGTGCGGGGAATGTGACGTGTCGTACATCGGCGAGAGCGGGAATTTCAAACGGCGTTTGAAACAACACCAAAATGACGTCGCCAAGGGCCACACAACTGCGAATGCCTTGGCGGAACACCCCAATCAAACTGGCCACAGTATTGACTAGGACGCAGCAGCTATCATCGCAACGGAAAGACATCTATCTGCCCGTCTGCTTTTAGAATCATTTTACATTCAGTCGACTAACCACACGATAAACAGGACAAAGGGCAATCTACCAGAGATATACATCCGCACGTTGCGCCACCTGACCCATAAATAGCCGCATGCCCACGCTGACATCTTCATTGTGATCAAGGGACCCGTACGAGCCCCGAAACGACAATGCCTTTTTGTTTTTATTTTAACCTTGGCGAGTGTATGTTAATTGCACAAGTATGTTCCCTCGCCAGACGATTGTTCGTCAAACGCTTGATCATATCCGTATGTGTTGCATGTTTCCTTGTGTCCCTCTTAGTGTGTGCTACACCCTTAACAAGAAAAGTGTGCCGTGACATCTAAGCAGAGGGGGTATTATCTTCAGAATTCACCTTGTAGAATCACTGTGAGCAATTGGAAGAAATGAGACAAGCAGCTGTGCTGCCCATGGCATTCTTAATATCTTTCTCTGTTGCAGACCCAGCCTGTGCATGTTTATTCTTGTACACACCCCTGATCTCACAAATGTACAAGCATGCTTTTTTTATTGGCATCACTTAAGCACAGTTTTTTTACAAGCAATGTTTGAGCACAGCAAATAATTTGTAAAGGTGCGCCAAGCACGCATGACAGAACTGTATTGCTACTGATTTGTGAAAACAACTGTAAACTCCCAATTCAGACGCACACGGTTAACAGGTGTCGGTTAACATGAGACCTGAGAGAAACCACTTGTAACAGAAAAGAAGCAAAAGGTCTTCCAATTTATCTTAGCTTAATTTTTTGGCTTTTCGTTCCATAATACCAAGACAGCAAAGCTGGTCTACAAAAAACTGTGCACATCAAAAAAAAATTTTCAGTTTGTTCTGCGAAATCCCTGAAGCATATTGAAGTAAATACCTCAGCAAGTAATTACTTCACTGGGAATCATTGCAGCATATGCTGTAATGAGTCGCACTGTCAGGGTGTCAGTTTGTGTGAATGCAGAAATAGCAGGAATCATAAATGTGTTGCTGTAAGCTCATTTGCTGTCAATTCATAGTGCAAAACTGTAGTTCTACTCATGGGATTGGTGAGTGGACTAAACACTTGTTGCCATCTCAACGACAAGTTGCAGTGGCTGTAAAGGCATTGAAATACTTAACAATATGAATATGTCTTTATTGCAGTATCACAACAAAAACAAAATAATGTGCTTATGTCACCCCAACAACTCAAATAGGCTTCTCTTTATTTACATTCTAAGATTGTGAAGGACCTGTGAGAGCGCCCTGATACACACTACGTGCACATGTACCAGTGACAAAACGCTGAGTTAAGAGCTATGCCTTCATTTCCCACCTCCAGTTTTTACGCAAGTTATGTGGCTCCTCTAACCATTGTGAGCGCCCGCATGTGCCGCCTATCTCATCACTAGCGCCACCTACAGCGCTGTTACGCCGACTCTACACCAAGCCCAAGCGAGGGAGGGGTTATGTTCGTTCGCTACCGCCGCCGCGATGGACGGTCACGGTTTTGGCGCGCTCCACTATGCTCTGCAATAAATAGTTTGTTACTTTGTTACTCTCGCCTCAGCCTTCATGCCTCAGCAATCACGCCCAGCCCTCACATCTGGCGCGGTCGACGCCCGAGCCTTTGTGCAGCCACTCAGCCACGCAAGAATGCCAGCGCATCGGTAAGCAAGCCAGCTTTCGCCTTCTCCCCGCGACAGACGTTCCGCCATTCCTGTCTTTGTCACCGCCAGAACATTTCCCGCCGTCCGCTCGCTTCCATGTGCGCGCCTGCGTGCGCTTGCTGGTGGACTCCCTGAGTAAGAGTGTGTTTCGTGTGTAAACGTCAGCGGGTAGCTGGCTCGGCGCAACGCCATGCCGGGAATTGTGTGGCAGAATCTCGACCCGGTGACCATGTCGCGCCTCGGCGTCGACCTCATACGCGAAGAATTGGCCCGTCGACAGCTGGACATCACAGGTTCGAAAGAGGAGCTCTTTCAGCGCTTGCAAGCCGACATTCAACAGCAGCGTGAAGCTACCCCCTCGGTTGAAACGAATGAATCCGCCTCGACCGCTGCGGCGCCTTTGACGCTGGACCCAGCCACTCTACAGAGTCTCGCCATGCTGTTCCAGCAGCTACCTCCCCCTGCAACAACGGTGACGACACTGCCAGACCTGTCATCGTCCATCCCGCAATTCGCTGGTTTGCACACCCACAGTGTCAATACATGGCTTGACGACGTGCGACGAGTACAGCATCTCGCCTCGTGGGACGACGCCACCACACGCCTGATCGCAGCTAGCAAGCTGAAAGGCACGGCGCGAGACTGGCATCTCGTGTTCGGCAACCAGTACAGCACCTGGGCCACGTGGAGTGCCGCCCTGAAGGACACATATTGTACAGAATTGTCCCTCATCGAGTGGCAAGAGCAGGTCATGAGGGTAACCCAGGCCCCATTCGAAAGCTCGCACCAATATGCCTTTGCCAAGTTGAAGATCATTGAGCGTTGCCCCGTCAACCTGTCTGAGGCCCAGAAGATTGACTACCCGCTGCATGGTTTACGCGAACAACACATCATCGCCGCCATAGCAGCCAACCGGCCGCCCACGGTAGCTGAGTTTATTTCTACCTGCACTAGCCTCGACAAGAGTGCGCAACATCTGCACGCCAAAGCAAGCCCGTCACCATTTGCCGGTTCTGTGTTGCCGCCGTCGCAACCCTTTCGTGCCGCTAAGCCCGGAGAGCGACCGCAGCCTCGCTCAGAACAATCGACACCACAGGCCTCCCGAGGGGCCACACCAAAAACACGCATTTCAGAGCTGCCCGCCGAGCAACAAGAAGCTACTTATGCAGCTATTTCGGCACAGTACGGCGCTCCAGCTTTTCGTAGCGGTCAAGACCTGTCTCAAGCTGTCTGCTACCAATGTCATGCCTTGGGTCATCTGGCATCCAAGTGATCTACACGCATCAGCCGCTTATCACCATCAGCGCCTCCAACCATGCCCAAAACACAGCAGCCTCCAGCACTGCACAGTGCACCCATTACGCTTGACGGCTCACAGCAGCAATGCCCCTTCTTCAACGCAACTCTCAGTGGAGTCGGTGAGTGTGAAGCGTTTCCCGACTCTGGGTCCAAGGGGACATTAATCTCTAAAGCTCGTGTGCCTACAAGCATGATCATCCCATGGACCGAACCTCCGCTCGTGGTGGTAGGAGGAAGCACAGTACTACATGTTGGTGCTGCATTTTTGAAGATATCCATTGGCCCAACCACAGGAGTTGTTGAAGCTGCTGTTTTGGAAGATAATGTACTCCCCCTCATTATAGGTGAGGACTGGTTCTCAGCAGCAGAAGCACGCCTTATATTCGAGCCGCCGAAGCCAGTGCAGTTGCAGCATACAGCCACGAATATCACCATTACCGCCAACCAAAAGCTAGTCCCAAGAATGGCAAATGCTGTGATCCCAACAAGGTCCGTCCTTTTTCTTGAAACCAGGCCCAGTTCCAAAGGCTGCCTACAACGTGATCCGTTGCCGTTGCCAGAGCAGCCACCATGGAAAGCGTTAGCAGCCCAAACCTGAAGTAGCGCTCCTCTAGTGTCAAACTTCCTCGCTTCTGACACGGCGCTCGTGCACATTCATCTTGACATTCCACCGGCTCGCTTTGGCAGCCAGACGCCAAGCCAACCTCCGAGCCAACCGCTGAGCCAACCGCCAAGTCAACCTCCCAGTCAGTCACCAAGCCAGCCTCCAAGCCAGCCTCCAAGTCAACCACCACAAGGGGAAAGCTGCAGGCCACAGTGCAGCCGGACCGGCTTCTTCCGAAACCCACATGATTGCACGAAATTTTGCCGGTGCATGGACTTCTAACAGAATGCCAGATACGTAGTGTTCAATTTTGACTGCCCTGCCGGTCTGGTGTTCGACGAGCATTACAGCGTCTGCAACTGGCCGCACGATGCACCGCCATGCGGTGGTCCTTCAGACCCAAGTGCAGCCGGCAGCTACGAATCTTCTCCTGGTCCCTACCCACCACAGCCGCCTGGCCCCCCTCAACAGCCAATGCCCGAACCGCCTCAACAGCCACAGCCAAGCCCACCGCAGCCGCGGCCACCTTCGTCTCACCCAATGCCGCCACCCCGTCCGGCAGACTCCGCGGTATGCACCAAGGAAGGATTCGTAGGGGATCCTGCGGGCCGCCACAAATTCTATCGGTGCGTGGACACTTATCAGGACAGCAGGTTGACAGCCGTTCACTTTGACTGTCCCGCTGGACTTGTGTTCGATGAACGCTACAGTGTTTGCAACTGGCCTCATGACGCCCCTCCATGCGATGACCAGCCACAGCCACAACCGCAGCCGCAACCTCAGCCTTCGCCCCGATCTGAACCAATTGAGACAACCACAGCGCCTTGCGACAAGACGACTGTTCCAGCATCTGAAACAACACCCGAAGTCACGACTCCCTCACAGGCTACAACACCTGAGGTGACGACGCCTTCTGAAGCAACGACACCCTCTGAAGCAATTAACCACGAGACTTGGTCAGTCAGAATGGGGTGGGATGTGAGCGCCCGCATGTGCCGCCTATCTCATCACTAGCGCCACCTACAGCGCTGTTACGCCGACCCAACACCAAGCCCAAGCGAGGGAGGGGTTATGTTCGTTCTCTACCACCGCCGCGACGGACGGTCACGGTTTTCGCGCGCTCCACTATGTTCTGCAATAAATAGTTTGTTACTTTGTTACTCTCGCCTCAGCCTTCACGCCTCAGCAATCACGCCCAGCCCTCACACCATATAGATTTGACAAGTGAACAATGAAGGTGGTCACTCTTTGTAACGGTGCAAGAAGCACCTACTTGCTTGTCTGACGTGGTGTCTGGAGTGGGATCGAAGCTAATTCCTGTGTGGCCACACATCTCTCAGCCAACACACAAACAGCTAGCAGCTTCTTGAACAAGAACAAGCTGCCAGTAACAATCGTCAAACCGGTGTTTCAGGATGGTGGAAAGCAACGCTAGCCCATCAACTTCCCAAAACCTGCTGGCTGGCCTGCCCTGACAGATAAATTTCAATGAATGCAGATTTGCACCTGGAGTAAACGAATTTCAGGTAAGGACTCTTCTATGCAACAGGCAGTAAGTCATGTGATGTTCTTGGCCACTAAAAGTGAAATACAAAGAATTACAAAAGACAAGTGAGCTAAGGCTTGGCCAGCATGTCAATGGTGAGCTCTCATATCCAGCTTAGGAAATGTGACATAATGGCCTCTCCAAGATTCTATCCTTCTTTCATGCTCCATGTGAAGGTACATACAGGAGCTGAATTGACAGTTGTCAGTGGAAATTTTCACCTTACTCCGTGTCCTATGGACAAAGCAGCCAATCTGGAAACTGAACAGCGCAAGCAATTAGCAACCGTTCTGCACTGGCAACTACAGAATTTGGTGGAGGCGCTCATTACAGAGCACCCCACTTAGAGCATGCAATTTTTGAGGAAGACCGGGGTTGTTTACGATCCAATAAACGGCTTGAGGAAAGAGAACACCGAGGAGACGAGGCCCGTAGCAGTACACCCTTAATATAATGGGATTTAAGTGACCCAGATGTTAATTAGCAACCGTTCTGCACTGGCAACTACAGAATTTGGTGGAGGCGCTCATTACAGAGCACCCCACTTATAGCATGCAATTTTTGAGGAAGACCGGGGTTGTTTACGATCCAATAAACGGCTTAAGGAAAGAGAACACCGAGGAGACGAGGCCCGTAGCAGCACACCCTTAATATAACGGGATTTAAGTGACCCAGATGTTAATTAGCAACCGTTCTGCACTGGCAACTACAGAATTTGGTGGAGGCGCTCATTACAGAGCACCCAACGTATAGCATGCAATTATTGAGGAAGACCGGGGTTGTTTACGATCCAATAAACGGCTTGAGGAAAGAGAACACCGAGGAGACGAGGCCCGTAGCAGTACACCCTTAATATAACGGGATTTAAGTGACCCAGATGTTAATTAGCAACCGTTCTGCACACGCAACTACAGAATTTAGTGGAGGCACTCATTACAGAGCACCCCACTTATAGCATGCAATTTTTGAGGAAGACCGGGGTTGTTTACGATCCAATAAACGGCTTGAGGAAAGAGAACACCGAGGAGACGAGGCCCGTAGCAGTACACCCTTAATATAACGGGATTTAAGTGATCCAGATGTTAATTAGCAACCCTTCTGCACTGGCAACTACAGAATTTGGTGGAGGCGCTCATTACAGAGCACCCCACTTATAGCATGCAATTTTTGAGGAAGACCGGGGTTGTTTACGATCCAATAAACGGCTTGAGGAAAGAGAACACCGAGGAGACGAGGCCCATAGCAGTACACCCTTAATATAACGGGATTTAAGTGACCCAGATGTTAATTAGCAACCGTTCTGCACTGGCAACTACAGAATTTGGTGGAGGCGCTCATTACAGAGCACCCCACTTATAGCATGCAATTTTTGAGGAAGACCGGGGTTGTTTACGATCCAATAAACGGCTTGAGGAAGAGAACACCGAGGAGACGAGGCCCGTAGCAGTACACCCTTAATATAACGGATTTAAGTGACCCAGATGTTAATTAGCAACCGTTCTGCACTGGCAACTACAGAATTTAGTGGAGGCGCTCATTACAGAGCACCCCACTTATAGCATGCAATTTTTGAGGAAGACCGGGGTTGTTACGATCCAATAAACGGCTTAAGGAAAGAGAACACCGAGAGACGAGGCCCGTAGCAGTACACCCTTAATATAACGGGATTAAGTGACCCAGATGTTAATTAGCAACCGT
>JABSTT010003233.1:0-30667 GCA_013339685.2 Hyalomma asiaticum
CGCGTTATCTAATATAGCTGGAGGTGTGAACTCGTTGTGGTTCAAGGCTGTCCTTTAACCTTTAAAGAGAACAGCCTTTTTTTATTTCTGTGGAACTGACGCAGGGATGCCTTATAGTTTGCTAGCGGCCGCCGTGTGGTTAGTTGGTGGTGAACGGCAGCATCTTAGCTGCCCTGCACAATGCTGAACAAAATCTCCGGCGCAGCTCTATTGATTTGGTGGGATACTTCTAATCTGAGTGAAATTTATGTGGTTAAACGCGGTTGTCCTTATTCAGGCGACACCGGGAAGCTGGCTTCGAGACGCGGCTCCAAGAAATCGGTAGCGGCTTCGACAGCCGACCAATCCCGCCAGTCCCGCAGGCACCCAGAATCTAAGCACGGCAGCACGATGAAGAATGTGGCGAAAGCGACGACTAAGAAAGAGATCGGCGAAGGGGCTGCGGCTACGCCTCGCAAGCTACCGCCAGCCACTTCCAGTGCATCGAAAGCGGCACCGACCGTCAAGGCTGTGCCGTCAAAGAGCGGCAGTGGCCGACGCAAGCCTAGTGCGTGGGATACATGGAAGTACCCGGCATACGGCTTCGCTGGAGGCGTCATATTTCTTGTGCTCACCATTCTACTCTACAGGGTTTGTATAATGTGTACAGCATTTATACCGCTGGTCAGTTGTTCCAGCAGAGATGCTTTTTACTGACAGGGCGAGTACAATAGCTGCAAACGTCCAGAAAGTGTCTGTAGCGTGAGCTTGTCAGCACCAAGTCCGTGCGACGGGGACGTAATGTTATGCTAATAAGCTGTTATGGTTATATTATGGTTATAATGTGGCACACAGAGCACACACATTTCATGCTATCGCAAAAGAAACGCTGGTGACTGGTTGGTGTAATGGCTCGCTATGCACCTTTTTTCTTTATACCTTTTACGTACAGAGCAAATGATACAGACAGGAATGTCAGGAAAACTACCGAAGTAACAATTAACACTGTTGGCTAACGGTTGTGTCTCGTTACTCTGGATTGCCTACTGAAGCTCAATAGTGCAATTACATGTTATTGGAGCTATCGCACGTTAATTTCACTGGAGACTTTAAAACACATGGACCCCCTACCTTCCATGCACCACCTTTCTTTTATGTTCTTTCATCACTTTTCTTCTTTTTTCTTGAGAAATGCGCGGTGCAACTGCACTTCACTTTTATTTCCTTAAGGATCTCCCTATGGATCCTCTCTCCGCCAAGGGCATGCGCCTAAAAGCCGCACCTATCCAATGGTTACCGGACTTACTGTGCTGCTGTTAAATTTCTACAGGGGCGATGACCGCCTTCACTGGTGCCATAATATGACAGATGCATGTAGGATATGCGAGGAAGTGCACGAATACTATCACTAATATTAATGAATGTAAAACCATGAAGAAGCACAGAGAGATAAGAAACTAAAGGAAAGTTCGTAGCGTACAGTCAGTCAATGTAGTGATGTAAGCTTCCCTACAGTTCATGTAAAACTGTTCCCTCTTATTCTAGAGTAATTGCGTCTCGGAATTGTCTCTCAGGTAATGTTTCCGTATCCTGTGGTACCGACCAAGTTCTACTCCATCTGCGAGACCGGTGGCTGCGCCGAGTTCAGCCGCCTCATCCGCAGCAGCATCAACACGGCGCTCGATCCGTGCGAGAATTTCTACCGATTCGTGTGCTCCACTTGGGACTCGCAGCAAAATGTGTCCATGCAACAGGCGCACCGAGACGACTACGTGGCATCGCTGGCCGCCACAGCCCGTGCCGTGGTTGCGCCCGCTGAAGGGAAGCCTCAGAACCTGCGCCAGAAGGTGGCACTGCTTTACCAGAGCTGCGAGGCCGTAGCTCACAGGCGTCGCGACGACACTGGGCAGTTCCGTAACCTTCTGGCGCAGGGAGGTCTCACGTGGCCAAAGGTGAGGACCGCGAGCACTTGTCTGTTGCATGCTCGCATCAACTTAGATTAACGTGAGTACTGAAGTGTGAACGTCAGCATGGTATAGTTGGGCTGCTGTCGCATGCCGTGCTTAGCAGTTTACACGGTGTTAGATGTATACACTGTTCGGGAAAGAACACTCGTGCGCGACGATTTACCAGATGAAGTAACAGCGTTGAGCGCTCGTTCGCCCTGCCACGGCAGCGTCTGCGCATCAGAGGTGGGACGACACTTCAAGACAGATGTTTCATCTCGAGTTGCTGTAGCAAAACTATACTTCACGGGAAATCCGAATTCAGTGAGTGACGCTTGCACGCACGAATCGGAGCATCTGACCAAATTTGAGACGCTCATGAAGTAGGCGCTTTTCTTACCCGCCACCAGCCTACACTTTTCGTTTGATAGGCCTTGAAGCGACGGTTGAAATAACAACAGGAGCGAAAATCTTTTCTATCTTGGAAGTCTCATCGCAACGCCGAAGGTATTCCCTGCTGTCACTACGCTGGGGCACTTGTTGCTGCTGCTTTATTTGGTCATTTGAGTATGGCAAGTTAGCTGTGAGTTGCCCCATGCTAAAGAGTACATGTCTTACACCGTGGAAGCGCCTAAGCTTGCGGGAGGGCCATGCGCGAAGCGTGCTTCAAGTTTCAACACTCTGTGCGACATTCATGTGCTCTAGAATATGACCTGTTGACACGGAACGTACGACTGCGCGAACACCCGCTTGTGGCTGTATGCAGTTAGAGATTTGTTTGTTCTCTCAGGCGGGACACGCCGTGTTCCCAGGCACTGAAATCTCTGTAAAAAGATTGCCATCACCATAGGGCGCATCTGTCAGCCATTAATAAATTGCTTGGAAGGACTTTCCCAAACTCTGTGATCGCCGCAGTTGCAGCAGGCACTTGACATTGATGAGGTTGTTTTGTTCTAAAACATAAAATGGTCTGATTTTCATGAAGATTTCCCTGCAAGGAGGAGGTGCATTGAGTAACTTTGAGCAGTTACCTCGCAGAATGAATTATTACACGCAATGAACAGCGAGGATTTAGAGCAGAGACACCGCTCATACAGCATCTATTTTTGTTTCGTTTATATTTCATTTATATAAGGATGCCATGTGTGCCTACAAGTTATATCACACAAAAGCATAAGCTTGAGTAGTTGTCAATGCTTCGCGTGACTGTATACAGGGCGCATTACCATTTACGCAAAAAAAAAAAATCAAAAGAAAGACACCACCTGTGCCAAAGGAAGTTTCATCTTACAGGAACTTGGAAACATCCATCCAAATTTTGTTAGCTTTTTTCTTTTAAAAGGCGCCCAGCAACCCTGCCCTAAAGAAAAAACAGGAATGGAAGAATATATGCTTATCTTATCAATCCTCATCATCATAATTTATTTGCTCCGAAGGGGGGAGGGGGGGGGGGCAAATAGGGTATTACACAAACGCTGAAGCTGTACTTTTCAAATTGTCATGACCTTATGTATGGGCGTCTTCATCTGCGATGCCAATAGGCATAGGCAGTGCATGCATTTTTGCGAAAAACATGCCCCCATAAACAGACCACTGCGGTGAACAAGTGTAAGAGCAGAATTCAAATTGAAAGGGCGGAATATTTTTGTGAGCCTAAAGTAATACAGTCGTCCATGTGTTCAGTACAGGCTGTTTCTGACAATAACACGTATAGCCAATTGGCTAGACCTGCACAGGCGGAATGGAACAACATTACTTACCTAAATCTGACCTGTGGACGTTTGTCGCTAACGCGCGCAAATAGGGCGCGCTTTAGCCAAGACACCAGCGCAGCTTTAAGAGGATTAAGTTGCGCGTTTATGAAAACATTCTGAGAAACGAGCAATGTTTATCGGCATTTTAAATGTCATAACATGCAGCATGCGCATAATAGTTGAGACTGACCCATACCAGTGACGTTACAAAGCACATTCGTAAACGTCGGTTAGAGGTTGCTATTGTAACAACCTATTACATATACTGCTTTTCTAAATTAAAGATAAAATCTCCTGAAAGAACAAAGCGATTACGCCACATATAATATTCACGACGTTGAGATTTTTTTAACTGAAAGACATGAGAAAGAGACACTGAGGTTTGGCCTTAAATTGCGAGGAATTTTTATTTATCGTGATTATTTAGACCCATAAGAGACTGTGTTCTACCCCCTCCCCCTCGCCCCTTTCCCACCTCTTCTTTGTTTATTTTTCCACCATACGAGAACTGATCAATTGTGGTTGAGCATGATGCCTCTCATCAACTATAAAGTGAACACGTTGTCTAAATAGTCAGACTTTCGCACCCTTTGCATAGGCTTCGGTTTAAAACTGCATTAAAGACATTGCGAGGACGCATAAAGCACCAAGACTGGATGCCGTCAGCTTGTCATGCTCCAGTGATCCTCCTTGATTGCACATTCATTTTTGTTTGCCGAGATTATCTTGCCTGTTATCCTGAATTGGCCTACGTGCACTTGGCGAGGCATGCGAAGGAAACGAAATCATAGCGTCAGTGAAGAAATTAATCTATGCACTGTCCAAATATCATTCACATAACACATTAGTGAGCTCTGGAATCTATGGTCAGATTTATTATTAAATGCGAAGGATTTCTTAGCAAACTTCGGCAACATTGAGCGTATCTATCTATCTATCTATCTATCTATCTATCTATCTATCTATCTATCTATCTATCTATCTATCTATCTATCTATCTATCTATCTATCTATCTATCTATCTATCTATCTATCTATCTATCTATCTATCTATCTATCTATCTATCAGCCTACGATTTTGTGCTCTCCTGGACGTTTCATTAATGGGATGTATACGAAAATTGGTAGGCCACAACATGATCGCATGACGAACATAACTGACAGGTCATAACATGAAAATCGTGATATGCAGGTCATGAACGGCATGATTTACATGCCACGGTCTTGGTGCTCTCCTGGTTGTTTCGTTAATGGGATGCATACCAAAATTGGTAGGCCACAGCATGATCGCATGACGAACATAACTGACAGGTCATAACATGAAACTCATGATCTGCATGTCATGAGCGGCATGATTTACATGCCACGGTCTTGGTGCTCTCCTGGCCGTTTCGTTAATGGGATGTATACGAAAATTGTTGTATACGAAACACTTTTGAATGTGCTTGAGATAAGTGGCTTCCGGCGGTTCAACATTGTCCTTTTCATTATCGTCTTGCGTGATAGGTATAGATAATACACATTCACAGCTGGGGGATGTACTCGATCAAAATAGTAAACTTTGTCAGTCTTGCATTTCTGTAGCAGCACCAGTGAAACCTTCTTGAACAGGGACTGCTATTGGAGCCAAAGTTTCGACACGAAGACTTGTCTTCGTCAGAGAAGCAAGTCGTCAGGGTTACCACCCTGACGCACACAAGCACACTTTTGAATCCAGCGGCAAATATGTCCACCATATTTTCGTCGTTTGAAACCTGCGTTTTATCCTGAGCTCCAGTTGGAGCTCTAACATTACTGCGGTATTTATTTCATCCTTGCTACCTCGACAGGGGCACCGTTCCTCCACTGAAGACAGCCCGTCGTTCCATGGTGTATTAGTCTATAGCCACTTCCAAGTCGGCTTTGATCCAGTGTTCACCGTTGACCTGGCCGAAAACTCCACAGTGGTCGTGCAACCGTCGGACGTGATTTCGGACTGGATCCACACCAGGGGTGAGTGGAAGGCAGTGGACGCGTACCAGGACAAACTGCGCCGCGTGTGCCGCCACTTCAGCGGCCTGCGAAGCACGTGCAGTGGCTCCGAGCTCACAGCCTTCGCCGAGGCCGACGAAGGACTCAGCAAAGCTCTAATGGTTCTCTTCAGGGAAGACGATGGGCCACCATTGAACCGGAGCCAGTTTGAAAACGCAAGCTCGGCAAGAGCTTTCGATGACTGGGCTCGATTCTTTTCGAAGATGCTCAACGTTACCCTGGAAAGAGTGCGAGCAGCAGATACAACGTAAGTCTTTGCTTTAAGGCGGAGGCCTATATAAGAAGGTTCTTGTGTCATTTTTACGCAACTTTACTTCTACATGGCTAGTTTACAAGGTTGTACTACTGTGGTAGTAACGACGAAGATCATATGTTAACTTAGGACGGCAGACAATGTTTAACTTCATCCATCACTCGAATGTAGAAATAAATGCGTCTTGTCAGTCAGACAGTAAAATGAGAGAGCAAACCCATTTTTAACGAGATAACGTTAAAGTACTCGCTTCGCAGAAATTCGGGTATCGGCGTCGTTGGTGGTGAGCGGAAAATCACCGTTGTCCGTGAGAGAAAATCAGAGGCAGATGCAAAGAACCTTCGGAACGAGTGGGAATCGAACGTGCTACCCTTCGATCCGTAGCGCGATGCGCTACGCGCCAGGCCACGCCGCAAGAACTGTGACAACCGTTAACGGCGAGCCTTTCATGTGCACCATTTACCGTTGGTGGTACGCACATTTCGGAGGTGCGTCTCAAAGGTGCTTTAGCGTGGCAGAGGCTTGACTGTGAAACGCAAGATGACACAAAGGGCCCACGGCGCCTAGGGCGCCTCGATACACACGCTACTATATAAAAGGTGGTGACAGCGCCGCCATATTGAATCGCATGAGCCCATGGACTCAGCCGCGCTGGCGTTTATAAACAGGTTGCGGCTTGCGTCTCGGTCTTGAACGAAGCACGGCCACCAAACAGACGAGCACTGCGTCTCGAATGAAGCACGGGCACCAAACAGACGCGAAACCACTCGGTGTGATCCAAAATGACGTTGCGGCAGCCCGTGGTTGTCACCACCCTGTACAGAGTAGCGCGTACTGAGACCAAGGAGGATAAAAAAAATGCTGGAGTGGCAACGCCTGCTGAACCTTACTGCAATGGGTGAAGCCGGCGTTTGCCTCTGGTTCAGCCGCAAAAGCTTGCTAAAGTGTCCAGAAATCAGTATCAGTTCTAGCGTTCTTGATCTGCTAATGTATTTTATAGAGTACTTGTAATATAAAAGCGTGTTGTTTTGGATTAAAAAAATACCATTGACCGAGCATCAATGTGACGATGTGGCACACAAATTCTTGCAACGTTCAAGTTTCACCCAAAAACGCGTAGCACAAAAAGGCACATCAAGCATTGCCTGTCTAGCAAAGATGGCCACTTTAAAGGTACTAAGCAGGGTGAGGAAAGCGCATTTTCTTTTGTGCTATCTGGATGCTGTTAATCGATGCCTCTGGTAAGATGGCGGCCGCCGGCTTCACATTTACGAAAAAAATTGACGGCAGATCCACGAGGTGAATGATGATGAGATTGGGCGAAGCTCCTGGAAGTAATCATCGGTTAAACCGTGAAATTTCTTCCGTTAATTCGCCCGATAAAAATGACGTGAAACGATTGATTAAATGTTTTATCAAACTTTTATTGCTGGTTTCCGTTGTCCTTTCATTATGACCGTTTTGTGGTCGGTGAAATGTAAGCTAAGTGGTTCTTGCACTGGTTGCAGATGAAAACCATTGCTTTACCTGGCGTCTTTCGTTAAGTAGCTGGCGTCTTTTCGTTTTGCTTTAGAAACATCTGGCGTCTTTCGTTAAGCAGCTGGCGTCTTTTCGTTTTGCTTTAGAAACATCTGGCGTCTTTTCGTTTTGCTTTTAGAAAACATCTGGCGTCTTTCGTTGGTTTATTTCATCAATCAACGGCGTTTTGAACAAAATTTTTATTGTTTAATCACGCACAGGAGAAATCTCACCAGGCACTACCTTGGAGGTAAACAATGGCTGCTACTGGGAATGAGAGACAGCAGAAGTCGGCTTTTAACACTTCTACTTCTACTAACGTTTCCTACTGGAACATGCCAATGGCTGCTAATGGGGAATGAGAGACAGAAGAATTCGGCTTTTAGTTAACGCGCACGCTGCGAGTTATTTTTATTGTTCAACAACGCACAGGAGAAATCTCCCACCGGCACCACCTTGGAGGTCAAAGCGTAGGACTGGTTACGCACTACAGCCCGTATTCACGAAAACAACTTACGACAAAAAAGCTCTTAAGAGAAAATTTCAGCCAATGCCGCTGCTGGACATATCATTAGAGACGCTTCCCGACCAATGGCAAAAAGCACTTACGAAAGAGAAGTTTTGTGAATTCGGCCCTACGACTACGACTACGACTACGACGAGGGACGAACGGGTGCCGCTTTAAGGAGCTTCGCCCCTAAAAATCTCCACTCCAGCATTTTTTTTTATCCTCCTTGACTGAGACACACTAACGGTGCCTAGTTGGGAGCATTTGCAGGGACACTAACGGCGCCGTGTTTCGCCGGCCGCATGCATGGAGCACGCAGTAGGACGCTCGCACTTTGGCTTAAGGGCGTGGTCGTCTATGTTTTTGCCTGTGCTCGCGAGTGCGTAGACAGAAGAACTCTGTGTAGACATTCGTTCACGCCATGTCGACGCATTTGTGATGGATTCTCTGCTGTGTAGAAGCGTCAGGCGAACTGCGGTGACTTCTTCATCGGCGGGTTTTGATGGTGCATCGCCACTTTGCACTCTGCCCAATTACACTGCAGTAATTCACAATCTCAACTCCACGAGTAAAGACATACAATAACAAGTGCGTTATCCCGGCCGCGGCAGCTGCATTTCGATGGAGGAGAAATGTTGAGGCCGTGTGCTGTGCGATGTCAGTGCACGTTAAAGAACCCCAGGTGGTCGAAATTTCCGGAGCCCTCCACTACGGCGTCTCTCATAATCAGAGCTGGTTTTGGGACGTTAAACCCCACAAAACAACAACAATAACAAGTGCGTTGTAATAACGATTACGCGGCAAGACGATTCAAGAACATGGCAAGCGAAAGAGCGCGATGACAATGGGGCCACGCGTCGCTGTCGCGTTGAACTCTTAAAGCGAAGCTTAAAGGTGTCAAAACTTTTTGCTTAGTCAGTGAATAATTGGCCTCGTCATTGACCTTACGATTAAAACGACCCATTATGATTGCAACATATTTCATGCGTTCCTGGCTCAAGGGAAAACAGCAAATGATATCCAGGGAGGTCGGTTTAGGTAAATAGATACTGTTGAATGTGCTTGTTTGTGGTACTGGTGTTTGGAATAAACTTGATAATTTTTGTGCAAGGTGATGGCATTGATACTCACTGAATGATTATATTTTAATCCAGAGGAACGGGCTCTTACATTAGAGTTACTCTACAGTTTACAATAGCAGATCAAGAATGCTTGAACTCAGACTGTAGTTTCTCGCCAGTTTTACAAGTTTTTAGGGCTCAACCATAGGCAAAAGCCAGGCTCGACGGGCGTTGCCACTCGAGTTTTTCCCACCCACTTCTGCAATGCCTTCGGTGTTGAGGGGTAAATAAAATAAGATAAAAATAAATTATGGGGACCTGAAGTGATCAGAGGGTAGCTGAACAAAAATATGCCGCTTAGAGTCAACGCTTCTACAAGTTGACGCGTCTTCTCCAGATCCACACGTCAAAACACTTCATCTCGCGATATTCCTCGTGGAACACTTTGCTGCTTTAAAAAAAAAAAGAATCTTGCGAGCGAAGCCTAAAATAAATTTTCCTTTTTGATAATCGGTGCTCCTCCTGAAGGGTTTAATACGGTGTGGTCTTGAGAAGTTTCGTGCCGTTGAGCCATAACAATTATTTTTCGTATTTCCTCCTAAACAAAAATGACAGTATTGAATGCAAAAAGACGATACCTTCGTGGGCTCTCTCGTCCTGCTGAGCTTTATTCTGACAATGGTGAAGCATCGTCATCGCGAAAAAAAAAAAACAAAAAAAACCCCCAAGAAATGGAATTGTGCGTTCCCATATAAATTTGCTCGTGTTCGGTTAAACCTCAGTGGGAAAGTAGCGTTTGTGCACGCGTGATGTTTCTGCGTGAAATATTGTCCGCTATGTTTACGTGCAAAACCGAAGTTACTATTTTGCTGAAAGTGTTCCAGTGCGAGCGTTGTGGACTACGATTGCTGTTTCAGTTTGGTAGGCATTTTTTCGATGATCAAAGGGAATGACTTGGAGCCTGGCTAAGCAACGTCCGCAATGTGCCCTGAGTGCTGAAAAACTTCATGCGATTTACGCGTTCTATTAGTCCTTCTGTGAACTCCCCAAAAATGAGCATTTAAATTTTCAATGTAGGCAGCGTGTGTTTTCTCCTAGACGCGATACAATTTTATAAAACGACTGATACCTCTGACACACGGGCCAAAGTAAAGTCCTTTGTAGTGAACCCCTTTTTCTACTCTAAAGGACCCTCTGCAGAAAGTAGTTGCGCCGATGACACACGGCAGCACGTGAACTTCTTTAGGTGGTTCCCAAGACGAACGCCGCAAGAAATGGCGCTCCTTGTTAAAACAGCAAGATAGTGAAGATTCTTAAAAAATCCCGCGTTTAATTACCTTTAGCCACTGTGGATCGTAAAAATATCGTTTTTATTGCCGATGGCTAATATGTTGATTGTTCGTTTCACGCCACGACGAAAAAGATATGACTGCTTGAATGCCGCATGGCGGCGATGTGAGCTTTGAGGGTGCGGTAAAAATAAATCTTTGCGGCCCGACAAATCTCATTACATGGCTAAAATCTAAAGCTTATACGCAAGGCAAGAAAGTACTTGCGGGGTGTTGTAATTTTGTGAAAAGTTATCTCCCGTTTACGGGTCGTGTACGCTGTCGGCGAGAGTACGCCTTTACGCTCGAAAAGTAGATCGCCGATCTACCTTTCTGCAAAGGAACTTTGCCGGGAAGGAGATACTCCTTTGTCGTGTGTCACTAGGCATGAACGCCTTTCCGGCAGATGTCCCCTTACCTAAAGTACTTTAGCGTGCCCGTGTGTCAGGGGTATAGAAGCTTCATTCAAAGGTTTATCACTGAAATGTATTACGGGTTAGACAAAGCGGTGTATTCAGCAAGTCCACTGACGTTCACACGCATTTTTGAAATTTATCCCGTTATTCACAAGTCATATATTGAATTGCAAATAACTTCTGCACGAACACTGCGCGAGCATTTCATCAATCCATGCTCACATAGCAAATGAGTGTAAAATATTGCTTTCTTCATTCTTTCTTACTAACGTGGCTGTTTTGTTTGTATAAAACTGTATAAATTTTTTTCGACATATTTGTATTTCTGAATATGTGTTTCGATATGATTTTCTTTTCTTTTTGCGAATGTGTGTCATCGCTGCCTGCACTGTAGAGGTGGCGGCGGGCCTCTGTCAAGTTGCTTGTGTTTCAAGCAACTTTTACCCGCAGTCTCCTCCATCGTTGGTTGAAATAAATTTATTATTATTGTTATTATTATTATTATTATTATTATTTAACAGCAAAGTATGCAAGGAACTAAACTGTCCGTTCCTTTTTGCTGCCAACCGTCTAGACTTGCTTGCATATTGCTCTCAGAAAAAAGTACTTGACGCTAATACATTGTAGTAGCGCTACTGTTCACGCGATGAGCGTCATCTGCGTGCGCGCAGGTTCGACCTCAGAAATCCGGCCTTCTCTCGAGCTCTTAACGTGGCCCTCACAAGGTTCAGCGACGAGACCTTTGTCCTCTACCTTGCATGGATTACCATATTCCACCTTGGGCCACTGTTCAGCGCCGAGCTTTCGGACGCAATTGCTGAAAGCACGACGTCATCTTCGGCTGGCCGCGTTGTTGAAACACGCTGCCTGGCATTCATGGAGAAATTGCTCGGTCAGGCCATGCCGGCCGCATTTGTGCAGCTCAACGTAGCAGAAGAGGTAATAAGCGTGCTTTGTAACGACGTTGTGGAGGGACTAGGAAGCATGATCGCATGCGCCACGATCTCGCCGATCACTGTTCAACGTAAGGCGCTTCCGTAATGGAGAGCGCAAAGAGGAAAAGTGGAAAACTATTTGGGTGGAGCACCCACAATTCGTATATGCGCCATAGTCAATGTGATAAAAAATAAACGGCGGAATGGACAGTAAGTGAAATCTGAAAACGGTAAATAACAAAGATGCTCAGTTACGCATCGACAGCAACGTCATCGTGCGCGATTATCAGGAATATCGAGAAAACATTTCGCCTTCATAATTAACATACGCACATCACCATCACATGCGCGCAAATATGCTCACGTGATGGTCCCTCAGCCTACATGTCCTATTTACGCATTGTTTTGCACTTGTAACCAATTTGTTACGAGTGCAATATTTGTTCGCCTGACCACGCCCACGTTAGCCTGGATGACTGTACGGTTTCGAGTGAAACACTTTTCATGATTGTTAAAGCAAAGCTGTTGGAATTCCGGGACTGCTAGTAATCGATCTCAGGCCATCGAAGTGGCGGGCGAGTAATTGTTTTAACGTATAAGTGTAAGGCAATTAATACGGGTGACTGAAGAAGAAGAGCGAGATAATCCTATTGCGCTCACCTAGCATCGTCTCCGCACATGCGGCTCATGTGACGCGTGAAGACATGCACAACTTGTAGACACTTCGATGAGGTCACATCATCGCGGCGTCATTTGTCAGGCTTCTGTAAAAAGTAGCGCACCACACTTCGAATCCGGGTGCGACAGGGTTTGAAATCTCCGTAGCAGACTCTGTATCAATGCACAACAACCAAATGAACTTCACTAATGCTACCACAACGGTATGTTGTATCAATATCTGGCTCAACGTTGGTCCCAGGCTCAGGAGGACATTCGTCGCATAACGAAGAACATCGACTACCCTCTGAACATCACGCTGACAAAATTCACGAGCAATGGCTCGGAGGGAACCCACGACTTTTCCAAGTTCACTACGCGGCCTCACCTGTTCGGTGACAACGGCCACTTTCCGAGCGTTGTTGAACTCGAGGAAGCCGCCTCGGACGCCCTCCCGGAAATGGGAGACTCTGTGCTCACAAACTACCGGCGGACCATGGCGTTCAGGCGAGTACTTATGGGACGATTGCTGGTTAATAAAGAAAGCTGTCCTAAATGACGCAATCGCGGTGTCGCGTGCACCAAAGCCTATGTACTTAAAGAACAGAAGTTGAGGGGAATATGGAACCTTGAAATGATGAACACATCGTTGAACACGCAGAAAACCAAGAACGTTACGAGAGCCACCTTGGCTTCGTCAGGGCCAAGGCAAGTCCGCTTACAAAAACGTTGGCTCCAGCGACATTCTCGTGCTAATCGTTTTCAACAAATTGTTCATAGATTACATTTGTTCCTTTTGTTTCTTTTTTTCCATTATCGTTAGAATAAGGTGTTCGTCGACTCGTGTGTACAACATGCAGATAAAAACTAGCGCTCCTCGAGTGCATAGCTACTTACGTGTAGCATAGGTTATGTTCCACACTACTCTCTGTCTACCCCACCAACCTTTCTCCATGGTTCTGAGATGTGCTGCCGTAAGGGATGCAGGAGCTAGTGCCATTTCTTTCCCGTGGAACAGCCTATGTGCGTCTCCTCGCGCTTTGTTGTAGGAGTTACATGACAATTGCATCCGTCTTATAAAGTGAACGCCTCTTCAACTCAAGTCTTGATGTAGTGGGTTAAACCAACCTTTTGGCAAGACACGGATTACCCCCTATCTATCGGTCCCATCTTGCAAAATGCATGAGCTATGGGTATTTGGGCTTAATGCCGCGAGTCTCTGCAAGCCGGTGTCAGCATTTTTTGAGAGCTACGTAAATTTAAAAGCTTTGTGTATTCCACGAGCACTCTCCTTCTGTGAGTGCATTAGCGGGATACGAAAGGAAAGACGTGATTGTTTTCGGCACAGACAACTATTCAGAACATTAACTTAGATTACCTCACTGATGGAAAGATTGAGTATTGTATTGGCTCAAATGATGCCTCCTATTCTGATTAAACGCGGGTTCGTATATTTAATTCTTGGCGCTGAGTCGCGAAACTGACTTTCGGTAACCCAAGCGGCAAACACATGAAGCTGCACAAGAGTACGCTCACGTGACGTTCTAAAAGTATACGCGGCTCCTGGTCTTTTTATTAGGTTGAAATACAGTGCACTTTTGATATTGAAGTTTTTTTTCTTACTTACAAAGTGCAGATAAGCCTGCCACTCACCTGCCGTCATTTGAAAAAGCGTGGTTTTGGATTTGGCTGACTTGGCTCGGCTCAGCTCTCGGCACAATAACAGAGAGTCACCGAGGATGCAGTTGGGAAAACACTGCAGTAATGGGAGAATGGTCTGGACCACAATGCAAACTGGTCGTGCCAACTTTTATTGCGATAGGAATTTTATGGACAGTCTCGACGGTCTTTTGCCGTCACAGTCATGTTCCGTATAAATTCCAAATTGATAACAAACCCCCACGCATCGTCGTTCTGCTCGCGGGTAAAAGCACACGAGCGAGGGCGGCGAATGCGGCTGTAGCAGAAATCAAACGAGCCCGGCCCGGCCCGTCTCCGTCCCTCGGATTGCGCATTCGGTAACATCATACCGCACGGGAGGCCTGCGCCGAAGAGGAGAGGAAGCACCCCTCCCGTTTTTAACGAGCATGGAAAGACGCGAGGAGGTGGGCGGTGCCGCTGGGGCAGCGAATGTGGACTCCGAGCGGTCGCCATCTATCTCGGCAGCGATCAGACGCGCTTCGTACTGCGTAGCAGCTCCTTGATCACGTGCTCCGTTCCAGGCGCCTCGCACATGGTCCAACGTCGGCAATGCCCTCGCCACATACCTCTTACGCGAATTTGCAAAGCTAGTTGAAAAGACCTAAATGTGGATGGCTAGTCAAGCTTCATTCACTCCTGCGAAAACAGAACGACAGTTGTTTGCGAGGCGGACTATCGGCATCGCGATATTCCCTCAACGTTGGTAGAGAGCGCACTCTACCTCTTTGTTAAGCTTTTCAGATCGAAAAATTTTGTTTGGAAAATATCCATGCACTTTTGAAAGAAACCGCTGCAGGTATCAAGAGTACCGAGCGTGGGATTTTCTTTACGCCGTAAAAAAGAGGGTCTTTGGAAATCGGTTGTCAGTCCTTCAGCTGTCTAATTCCGGAGGTTGCGTTTCAGTTTGGCTACTTGCACGTAAAGCTCTTGATGCACTCCGAAACCCCTTGGAGATCACGACTGGTATGTGGATGTAACCTTTGTCTCGTTCCATACTAATTAACATAGAGAGTCAGTTGAATAGATTGACAGTAGATTGCCTTGAATATTCTAGTGATTGTCGAACAAACGACAGCAATAACCGTCACAACAGCACACAGTAGCCAGCGTTGCCGCGGTCTGATTTACGCTTTTATGTAATGCACAGGGTGCATATAACCCCGACTGTATCACTTCGTCTGGTTTTGATGAGCTTCATGAGACTACTTCCACTTGACATGGTACGGTTCTCGAGCCTAGATGCAGCCTCCGTCTTGTGGAAGGTAATCCGCGCTAATGTTTTTTTTTCTGTCGAAATCAAAATTGCCCTGTGCTGCACTACGCCTAACTTGTTAGCCGCAACCCTCTCGTACTTCAATCATGCTCAGCAACGCTTCAACTTTCAGGCGCACAATGCGGATTGGGGGATGCTACGCGCCTAAGCTGGACCGACACAACTACTACCGCTTCTACGACCGCGGCTGCCGTACGGTGGTGGTATCGCCCATAGCTGCCACACTACCCATCTACGACGAACAGACTAGCTCGGGCCTACGGTACGGAGCCATCGGGTCGCTAGTCGCCGAGGCGCTGTTCGAGGCCTTCTACGAAACGCGCGAAAGACTTAAACCGGCGCAGCGAGAGAAGCTCAACAGTGCACGGACGTGCATCGAGCGCTCAATTTTCAAGGTAAGATGGTGCACCTTACGTCGGTGTTGTAGGCCCTTTCTCTTAATGCACATTCAGCAGTTCATGCTGGAATCCTAAATTCCCAATTTATTTTCAACGTAATTATTTAGCTTGTATGCATGCATAGCGACTTCCAATGGGCATCTTGTAATAACCCAATGCATCAGATCTCGTAGATTGACAGCCCACTCTTAATTAGTCTTGTGGAAGTCGCTAATTGACAACCAAGGCGTGGCGTGAGTAATTATATATTTTCAAGCACATTGCTTTGAAAAGTCAGTGGACTGGCGCTTTCTTGGAGGTAGAGGGGAATTAAAGGCACATTCCGCAACCTGTTTGCTGAACCGTC
The DNA here is from genome assembly GCA_013339685.2 of Hyalomma asiaticum. Lineage (NCBI taxonomy): Eukaryota > Metazoa > Arthropoda > Arachnida > Ixodida > Ixodidae > Hyalomma > Hyalomma asiaticum. The sequence goes on from JABSTT010003233.1 coordinate 16,105, forward strand.
TCGCATCAACGTAGAGATTAGCATCCGGATGACTTTGGTGGCTAAGAGTAGAGTCGACATATTACCGTGGCCTAGAAAAAGACTCATAAGTACCGCAACTAAGATGGCGATGTAATTCCTGCCTTCTGGCGCCGTTGGATTTTGTAAGCGACATGTAGCTTTCCCATGATACTAGTTTCCCGTTAGCCGTCATTGCAATGTTTGACTACGCAAGATATTCTTAATTGTTTGCCATACTGTTGTGCAGCCGAATTTCTCGCTTCAATAAATCCTCGTCTATGATGGAAATACCAGGACGTATTCGTTTTAAAATTACCATTTATAATCTGTGGTCTACCTGCGAAGTTCCATAGTTACGCGTTTCAGCTATGTGTAATAACCAACGATAGTGATAGTGTGATCGAGAAAATAATCTGACTTCACAAATGAGGAAGCGAGAATATTACTCTAGTATAGAGAATATTGCTCTGGCATGTCCTGTATGAAATTCTGTAAGTACGTGCTTATGGGTAGATTGCGCAGAATAGAAAGGGCAGACGAAGAAGGAAAGCAACACCTGAGACGTTGGCATTCATTTGCGTTCATTGAATCTGAGTCGCTCATTGCTACATCACTATATTTATTCAGATATTGCCGATAATTTTCGTTCCCTAGCATAATTAAATTATCGCGTAACACAATTTACCCCCTGAGCGAAGGTTGCCACTTGAATACAACCGGGAACTGTCTATAACATCTTTTTAGCCGATGGAATTTTTAAGGACATTCTAAAACCGCCTGTGAAATGTGCCGCAAACTACTATTTTATAAAACCCGTATTTAAAGCCATTATCACAATGATTGACTTGGATAGAACCTGATTTGTCAAACATGTTCAGTTTATCTCCGGAAACAAAGCCGCCGCGAGGCAGTTCATTGTATTCTTGTGTGCTTGGTTTAGTTCTGTGTATGCTTTGCTTTCCCAGATTACGTTAAATAGTGCAGCGTATAGTTTAACGTTATGTGACCGCCTAATTGTGCGCGGCCGTCAGTTTTGCGATTTAACTTCTGATGAGCATCTATCAGTACTACTATCTGAACGGAACCCTGACTCATCGTGATGTTGAGAGATGTGGTTGAAAAATATTGGACGTAACTGTTTGCAAGTTCCCGTCTAGGATATCTAGCATATTTTTTTCCTCGAAAAAAAAAAGACCCATTCGAATTAGCGTTTTCATGCAAGTGTCTTGTTACCATATGTCAAATATCCTCACCTGGGATGGTACGCGCATTTCCTGGGCTGTTGCAACCGCTTTAAGCGTGCTTCGCATATGAAGTGCTTCTATGTAACTCGCCATCCATGGGAAAATTTTAATATGCCACTTCGATGAATGAATGAATGAATGAATGAATGGTTTCCATTGACCAAACTAAAACTATGGAGTAGCTGTGAGGGTTGCAGGTGTAGGAAGAACATCTGCGCACGTTACAGATCCATCACCTCCACAGCTCACCGCAGAACTTCGTGCTGCAGACCAAGGTCGGAGTTGTCTGCGGCAGTTCCCCACGTCTCTGCGGTCTTAATGCGGGTGGGAAAGGTGAAGGCGGGACATCCTAATAATACGTGAGTGTACTGCACACGCGGGGCGACGTAACAATAACAGCGAGAGAGAAAGGGAACTAAACGTTATTGAACGACCAAGCTTAGTGCGCCCAAAGGTGGTTGTCCTCCTCAGTCCGTGTAGCCATGGCTCGCTGCGGCCGCTCGAGCCCTGTACACCAGACATAGTTGGTTTCTAAGGTCGTATGTCAACATCAGGGCCTCCTATTGATCTGCTATGCCTTCTTCGTCTGGAGTAGCTGCTTCGTTCGGCCTTATAGCGCCTATTGGTACTGATGCCGATGGTACGTGCGGGTTATTGTTGCACCCCATATGGCTCAGGGTTTTGGGCGTGTCCGGCGGGCCAACTTGCAGCACCACCCGTACTTCCCCGCATACATGGTATGGGGCAGCGTTCCATGCGGGTATGTTCAAGCCTGAAGTCTTCGCCAGGGCACCGGTTGTTCACTACTGAGCCTCTTGTGTGCTGGCGGTGTAATGCCGAGTATCAAGAAATTGATCGGTGCTGTACATTATTCAGGAATGACGCAATATTTACGCTGTGTGTTTGCAGTTGTCTCCGTATTATTTTCGGTTCTCTTGGGGCCCGAGTTAGACAAGTTAAGGTGCATCAAGACGTGGAATAGCCCTATCTCAAGGACATGTAGCACGTGCGTATAAGTGGTACAAAACTATTTATTTTCTAACGTCTCCTTATGAGGTGTTGCTGGTGTAACGGTGAAGTAAATCTGAACCATCGTTGGCCTTTCGTTATAAAAACGTAGCATTTATGTCCTTTTCCACGAATTACTAGTGTGATCGTCTAAGTTGTCAACCACCCGTTCCTTTTCAGTGCACTTGCGTACATCTCTGGTATTCTTTCAAAGTTGAAATCCCGCTGCGCCTTCGTACGAAAAATTTCCCCGGAGCAGCTAAAGAGCACAACACAGGTCCCACCCGACAAGCTTCTATCCAAAGCCACCAACTGTTAAAGTGATGTCTAACATTCTCGGAGCTCTAATTCCTGTTTGTTGCCTAATTTGCATTCGTTAGATATTAACGTTTTATAAGCAGGTGTGTTTCCTTTGCATCCTCGTGTCTGGAAACTTTGATTGTGGTAATTACTTTATGGTAATCATCATCATCGTTATCCTGTCTTATGTCCACTGCAGGACGAAGGTCTCTCGCAATGATGCTCCTCATCCCTTCCTGTGCTGCGCGAGCTGATTCTATTTGATGCCTGCAAATTTCTTGGTTTCGTCACCCCATCTTACTCTCTGTCGTCGTCCACGGCTACCCTTCCCTTCTCTTAGTATCCATGCCCCGTCATTCTAACTGCCCATCGGTTGTCACTTCGCATCACTTGGCCTGTCCACTTCTATTTTTCTTGTAGTTACATTTATCTCCTGGAAAACTTCTGGTTTGGAGGCTTCTACTTCAAATTTTCCATGAGTGTGAGAGCTTGTCAAATGAATACATAAATACCTGTAGTGAACACTGTATTAAACTTCGTTGAATGCCTTTTATTGTTCGCACATTTTCTGAAGCGTAATTCTAGCCATTAGCGTCAAGTGACTCTTGTGTATATAAACGCTGATTTGTATATGTTATATCAAGTGTCACCCTGTATCAGCATGGTGATACGTGAGACGTAGGAAGGGCTAGTTTGTTTTTACTGAAGTTAACAATGATCTCTGTCTTATTTTTTGATCTGATAGGTATGCTCACTGCACTTAATCATTGCTACGGTTTGCGCGCCAGAGCCTCGGTATGATTACGAGCTTTCATCACCTGAGGCTCTTTTCACCACCTGAGGTTCTTTAACAGGCACTGATAACTCGCAGTACACAAAATTCTACCATTTTCGCCTCCATCTAAAACTCGACCACTGCACCCGAAAACGAATCCTTTCGCGCCTTTCGAGTCAGCGGCCAAGCCAATGCTGTTATTAGCATCCTATAGGATATTCTATAGGATATACGATATTCTCACTGTCGCAGGTGGATACTGTCGAGAACATGGAGGAGGCCTTTCTTCTGTACGGCGGCAACGCGGCGCTGTGGTCGGCGTACCGCTCCGAGGTGTACCTGCAGGACAGGCGGCTGCCTGGACTCGAAGAATACTCGGAGGACATGCTCTTCTTCATCTCATTCTGTCTCATCCAGTGCGGTGGCAGCGCCATGCCGAGGGACACTTTGTGCAACATACCGCTGAAGAGCTCCCCATACTTCGCGGACGCCTTCACGTGCACGCTGGGTAGCGCAATGAACCTCGGAAACCGATGCTCCTACATATGACCCCTCACCCTTTCTTCAACTCTCCTCCTACCCCAGCTGCTACTCCTACCACAGCTACTACTGCTGGTGTAAACGCTGAGCAGTACCACGTGGAACTGTGAGGGTTAATTTTAGCTCTGTCGTGTATCAGGGAGATGATGCCTTGACCATGCACCAATCGACGTTGTGGAAATTATTTGATTGCACATACGACTGCACAGATATTAATAGTAACATAAACGTGAGCTATATGTCTACTGGGATGCCTTTGTAGAGAAGGTAGAAGGAGGGGATTTTGAGACCATGTATATCAAATGTTATGCACCATTAACTTGGATGTGTCTAAGCAGTGTACGCCGGCTTTCTCGTATTGAACAGCAAAGCGATCGCAGCAACTTGAATCAAGATATTTCCAGCCTATTCTACCGCAAAGAGACATAGGCCGCAGGTGGGTAGCGTTATCGCTTTATTACTTGTACCGCGAACGGAGACCTTTGTTCGGAGCAGAACGCGTACGCTGGCTGCAACATAACGAAATGGGTTCTCGTCGTCGGTGCTGAGGATTTGGCGCTGCGGAGGGCGGTGCTGATTCCCAGGACTCATCGCCCTCGCTTCTTTCTGTGACCATTGTTTCTGACAGGGTGGCCGATAAAATATGCGGGCACGCGTAGGCAAGAGCGGCCAGTCGGCAAGGGGTGAACATCCAGAAGCACCATCTGTATTCTTCTTGTGGGCAACCTACCATAAGAGGAAATGTGTTTCTACTTCTAATAGATATAGAAGCTTTAATAAAACAGAACTTTTGTGTTTGTTAGTTTGAAGGCGTGACCTGCAAAATAACCGTGGTCATGCAGGAGGAGCATAGCCGCGCCCAGCGACTTACGACGCCAATGGGGCCTGTGCCAGTGATGTGCGGCGAAAACCAAACAAAACCGAACGTGCTCGCAAACAACGGTATCTAGTTTCCCTTTGTGTTCGGTTTTTGGAGCCATTTAGGCCACTGCAGCATTCACGACTTTACCGAGGTTTAGCTACGGGCCTTTATGTGCCCCATTATCGTCCGCTGCTTAAATTTTCTTTTCTCCTTGCAGAAATGCTGCGATATAATTTTGTCTTCCCTAATTTATGATCATTGTATATTACGCATATCTGGTGGAGTTACTTCGACACGGAGAGTAATTTAAATTTTTAAAATTATTGCCCAAAAAGCCAGTAACCACGGTTGCCGATGTCCCTACAGATGCAGAAGAGTGACCACGAAGACCGAAACATTCTGTTCCAAGAATTTCCACTGACTGCCCAGTGAAACAATTGTAGGCTTGTACACTACACATGCTACGCTTTTCGTTGCGACAAGAAACAGGAAATCGATGAAGGACGGTAGACCGTCCTTTAAACCAATGGCTTCGATGCCCATAGCGTTATGGCGCTAAGTTACCATTGTGGCTCGGCTTTTTGTTTGCGATTGTATTGTCCAGACCGGGAAGTTCGGTGGCAAAGCACAAAATATACGCATTGTGTGCTCATGTAGTACGCCTAAGCGCTGTTTGCAGTGCGAAGTTGCCCAGCACGCTGAGTTCCTGTCTGGCTTCGTCTCTTGTTCCCTGCAGAAGCGATATAGGGACGCTCATTGCTTGCGGTTCGTGATGAGAGCGCCCGCTTGCCTTTCGCGAATTCGTCGCACCCGGATGCGCAAATCCGATTTGCCGGCGTTCGCCAAAGGTTTTGCTTGTGGTGTGGAGCGTGAGTGCGGGCGTGTGCGTGCGTGCGATGCTGACAGGGTTATGCAATCCGGTTCTGTGCGGAAGCTGAAATGTCACAGTGGGCGCGGTACATTCATTTTTTTCTTTTTGTCGGGGCGGTTATGCACCCGGCATGTTCTTTTTCTATTTGTTATCCTTCCGCGTACGTCAGACTACGGTTTCACGGTGTTCCTCGAGCCGTCGCGCTTCCCCACGAAGGGCTTGTCGCTGAGTAGTGAGATCAGAGCAGACAGGCCGAGAGTGCGATTTGAGCACTTCCGCCGGCTAGATCACGGTGGCTCTTGTATATGCTCCGTCTTTCTTTATTGCGTGCGAAGTCGCGCGATTTGCTGCTCTTTTATTCAATTTGTGCGTGCTTGCACTCCTGCGGCACCCTCTAGTAGGTTGGGCTTTGTAAATGACAGACAGCCGCTACTGCACTCAAATTACAAAGCCTAGGGAGACTGGCAGCTGGTTCGAAACCACTTGGTCTTCCCTTGCGTTATAAGTTCGCGTTCGCGCGGAGTATACGCTTGAACGTGCTCCTCGGATTGACGCTCCTTTCTTTAGAAATGCCTTCCTATGGATTATGATCGACATCTTACTCCGTTAAAATAGAAGAAGGGCATCGTGACCACCAGAATCTCATGCGTTAAAATAGAAGAAGGGCATCGTGACCATCAGAATCTTATGCGACATGTGTATCCGCTTCAGGTAAATAATAACTAACAAGGTACTCAGAGCTGAACAGAACCAGGCATTCTCCATTTCAATGCAACGTAGTCGCCGCCAGAAATCGGCACGACTAAGCACGTCAGCAACAACTACGGTGTTATGGTTGCATAACGAAAATTTAGTCATATGCATTATGTTAAAGCCATGACTTGCACAACAGCAACCGAAACACGCTGCACATGGATGCGACCACTGCGTCTATACTACTGAATGTAGGGCTTCGACGACTTAAGTTTTTTTGCGAGAGAGAAATACCTACTTACTGTCGCAGTGAGATAACGAGCCCATTGAAGTGACTTACGAAGCCACTGTGTCGACATTAATTGGAACATCATGGCTGCGTTAAGGAAGATTCCGAGCCTAGATATATACTATAGTCAGTAAGTGTTGCTCTGCTGTTCATGACGCATCTAAATATAATTTCTGGGATTTTACGTCCCAAAACCGCTGTGCGATTATGATAGACGCCGCAGTGGAGGGCTCCAGAAATTTCGACCACCCGGGGTTCTTTGACGCGCACTGACGTCACACGGTACACGGGCCTCCGCCTCCATCGAAATGCAGCCGCCGCGGCCGGGATTTGATCCCGCGACCTTCGGATCTGCAGCCGAGTGCCATAACGACTAGACCACCACGGCGGGGCATAATGATAAGGATAATAATCGCTCTACGTGAGGGTGATATTATGTGGCACAACGTAGAACCTTGAGAGCTCAGCTGTTTACTCACATTTTACCGGAGTGGAACACTGCTTTTTTCTTAGACGGAACGTTCTCATTCCTTGGTTGCGTTTACCTAACTCCCTTTGCTTTGTTTATTTGCCTGCTTTCTGAAACGATTTATCTGATGCAACATTATGATCTTTATGTCATTTGACTGGGTCCTAACACCCCGTTTGTAATTTACGAAGTCATCGCAGGCACTGAAACAGGTAAATATGTGTATTCCCGGAAGTTTCTGCGAACCTTGTCTTTTCTGTTTATTTTTTTGTACATTGTACGTTGGCCTATTGCCAGGTATATGTAAAAACAGCTTCACACTCTGCTTTCGTATATGCTTATCTGCACAGTAGAAGCAGGCGCTCTTGTAACCGCTGTACTAAAAAAAAATTCTTCCTCAGCCCTGACGGTAATATGAGTACAATGAACTGACTTTCAGTGTAGAACTACAAGGCCCTCATTTAGCTTTTTATATGCACTGAGAGCTAGACAGAAGACCTACGAGCTCTGGCAGCCGCTAGGTCATACGGCTTTTGGCACAATTCGTGTGTGCTGAGAACGCCGGACACAGGAGTTCCAGACTCATGATCCGCTAAACGCTTTCAGGTCACCCAAAACGAAGCGGTGCGCGCCCACGCTGTATTATACCAAAAAGATTGTCTTTAACAACCTAAGTTCAGGTGCGGATGTAAATTGGGAGCTGTTTCCGTCGACCTTCGAATAGTGCAGAAATTCGCACATGTAAAGAAGACACGCCGAGGCTTCGGTTCCAACAGACGAACAGTACGATTTTATTCCTGCAACACTTAATCTAATCGGGACAGGCACAAGGCAGAACTCTCTACAAGTACCTATATTTACAAAATGCGGCGCAGTACAGAAGGTGTATGCTACAGTCTACAGAAGCAACAGCATGACCGGGGAACAGCATGTATATAATACAATGAAGTAATTGTCGACCAACACACTCATGAAAAATGGGAAGCCAAAGGAAGCTTTGAATTGAGAAAACACAACGGTGGACTTGACAGGAATTAATTTTTGGTAGACAGTATACATTGTGTACCGTCTTCTCCGACGTCGCGCGCTGACAAATCCATTTCACAGTCGTAGCTGATATAGAGGGGTTCCTGGGTTATTCAAAACTGAACTGCTACACAACTTATATTCAGTGCGTTCGACAGATGTTCAATAAGTATAATCCCAAAACATGACAAGTACAGCTTAAAACACAGAGATCATCATATGTATTTCAAACAAGCGATTTGATGACAGAGGAATGAAATGTTGGAAGCAAGGGTGCTTAAGATAGATAAATGCATAAACTCGGTAATCGCACACATCGACGCTCATGAAAAAGCAATATTCACGTGTAACGTAGCAGAATCACGGGTCATCAATGAAAGCCGACGACAGAAGGACAAACATTGCGTTGTTTTGCAAGAGCAAGGCAGCGTCCCTATGAGTTTCCTTTCTTTTTCTTTTGTTCATCGCGCGTAGCCGCCTTGATAAGCATGCGTCCGTCGCTGAGGTTAAATTCAGGTAACCGTAAAAATACAGTAAATAATAACAAGTAATTTGTTGCCATGCAATGCGCCGACTATATACTCATGTTATATATATTATCCGTAACCTCGAGTTGTAATGTGAAGCGCTGCGAGTGTGAATTTTTGTTCCCAACCTTAGTAAGGCGCTGAAAATTTTGTTCTTTTTTTTCACCAGCTGCTTCATCAACGCAGATTTTACAAAACATTTTCTGAGTTTGGGAAAAATACACAGGGCGACGTTTCCACTGGCCTCTGGAGCGCCTACCTTGCACCGGAATAGACAATTTTAGAGAATCTTATGCGTTAACAAGCCCTGGTGTATCCCACAAAAGTTACTTGCGATGCTTTGTAGAGTGCCTTGCAATAATGCGACAAAAGGTGCGCATTTACACTGGACCATTTTTAATATTACGCAGAAACGACGTTGTCTAAATACATAAGCGCGCGTTCTGTATGATTTGTTTCCTATTCACAAGGTTCTTGCTATAGAGGAAATGTCAGATTCTTGAAAGGTTTATCGAACTTTTGAGCTGGCAGGTTTGCTGTAGCAGCGAATGCACTATCGGCGCCTTTGCCAATACTAAGGCAGCATGATGGTTGAAAATGGACAGCCTTGTGGTCAGTTCTCTCAAAATACGCTTGAGCTACCATCAGAGAACCTAAAGCTGACCTCTCTTCAGCGCAGCTACTGATGGTCAATATTAACTAATGATGAAAAACACAAGCATTCACGTGCAATATTTCCCATTGCGTACCGGTTAATCTAATTTAATGTCAAGGTTGCGTACCAATACTAATTAATGATCTGGTGCAGACGATCTACCTTATTGCTTTTTGCTTATTTAAAATTTGCAAGGCTTAACTGCCGTTTACCAACTGCTGGTATTCGATAAGCCCCTATGGTGCTTGTCAGCTGGTCTCAGTGGTGGTATCTTAGGCGCCGGGAAACCGAACGAACTTTTTCGGCACATCGTCGGCCATTGCACTAGCTCTTACAACAGAACAGGATACACCATTTAAACCAACAAGGCGATAAGAGAAAAAAGAAAAGGTAAATGCATAAACACTAGATGCACGGCGTGGTTGGCAATTAAACAGGATGCTAGAAAAAGTTTGGCGTGCTCATCAATAGCGATAAGAAGCGGGATCGACTGTTATTTCGTCTGAGGAAACGCATTGAGTGCATCGAGCTCTCGTTGAGCTTTATGTTTTAACCAAAGTCAAATCCGCGTTCCTATAAAACCATGTTTTCTGCTATTTTCATGTCACCACTTCAACCTTCCTCCTGTATTTGTTGTGGAGTCGGGATACTTTTTGTTCCATTATTTTTTTTTTCATAAAATCGTGACGACTCGTCATTTTTTTTTCACTTCAAGTATTGTAAATTATTCTTGAAAATATCTTCTACACTCCATAGATTGGCCACCGTAATGTGTAAACGCCAGTTTAATCATCGTGGCGAACAGCATAGACGTGCCGAACGAAAAGGGAGCGGCGAGTGTTTAACACAGGCATGGTTGTTGTCTTCGAGGATGTCCTAGATTACGGGAAACGCGGCAGTCGTTCTATATCCTAAGGAGCTGGTCTGGTGAGCGGACCCTCTGTGCCGCCACGTCGGGCGTTGGCAGCCCAGTCAGGTAGTCCTCGAGTGCGGCATCGTCGACGATGTTCTGGTAAAGCGAAGACGAGGAAGACGCGTCGGTGGCCCCTACTTGGCGGCCCTGCTGGGACTGCTGCTGCGGCTGCTGGGACTCTTCCTGAGACTCGAAGGAACGCTTCCTCTTGCCACTGCACGTAACGTGTAGAAGGAAACAATCAGCGTTGCCGCCACATTGACGGAACTATCTCTGTCCTGAAGCTGGAAAACCTAAAAGGGAACGCCAACATAGGACCTTTAAAGCGTAACCCATAAATGAGAATATTGAAGGGGCCTTGCAGAACCTTCAGAACGAAGTCGGAAATCGTTAAGGCTCCTGTGAACACTTGAGCCAGATATTGCTACACTGTATGGGCCACGGAATTCTAAATTTAGTCTCAAACACAGCTAGAAAGCCCTCGTTCTTTCGCCAAAGGGCGTCACTGGGGACCCCCGCTACAATAAGTCACTTGAAGCAGAAATAGCATTGAATGATTCCATGAATGCGAAAAGATAATCAGCTATGCTTTATTTGTTTGTTTTCAATTCGACAAATAAAGTAACTCCATGTCTCTTAAAATACACCATCTCCAGCTAAAGGGAAACATCTGTGGATGCGAAGCAGCGGGGAGATGGTTAGTTTGAGCGGGGGATGGTGTAATTTTTCGCGACAGCGGCCCGAGCGCTCACCGCGGCGCTGCACAGGAGAGAGAATGAGGCGCGCGCGCTCCGTCATTTTCGTACCACACAACTACCGTGGAGCCCCCCAGCGGAGTATGCAGCTATCGCGCCACCTGTCCTGCGCGCCTCTCCGTAGACTATACTCCATCTCACAATTACCTTGCAGCACTGCCGAAGCTACGAGGAGTACACAGGCAGTACTCTTGCGCAGCATATAATATAGTTCCGGGCATAACTGTTTTATTATTAATCATATACAAGGGCTTCAGCTGTGCTTCTTGCATGACGCGTTACAGCGATACGAAGTACGTTAGGCATGTACTTCGCAACTCTCAATTATTGTAGCAGTTACCAGCTGGCAATCATAATAACCGCCCTAACCACGATGACGTACGGGAACATGGCAGCCCCCATACAGCCCAGACCGCCAGCTTCCATCCGAATTCATGCTTTTTACTGGTTCTGTACCCAGGCAGCACAAAATAAATGTTATAACCTGTCATCGCTTAGTCTCATCTAACGCTGAAGGCAAGGCATCTTTGTTGCTATTATTTAGATCGCTCCTTTGTTTACATGCTGCTAGAACTACCAAGGTGGTCCCGAACCGTAAAATTAGTTTGATGTAAACATAGCAGATGGCGCCACAACATTAGCGTTGGTGATGCGCCCACGATGAGAGACGCCCCGAATGCCTAAAATTGTTCGCTGCGCCGATAATTTGCTCTTCCGCTCAAGACCAGTGCGCGATGGCCGCTGAAGGTGCGTCAAATGATTCTGCAGGTCGCAACAGGACAAAGACCAACTATTTTACAAAAGAAGCAAGGTTAGTGGTGCTTAATGTGTTTGGTGCGGTGAAAAAAGAACTTGGTGAAAGCGCAAGTATGAACGCTGTCATAAAAAGTACCGCGTTCCTCCCAAATGTCAGCGAACGCTCCGTCTAAAATAGGTTTCTGAACATCGAAGAAACGGCGAGGGGGCGTCCCCGCAGAGGTTCTCGCAGGCGAGCCGATGCCAAATAGACGCCCAGCAGACGACGCGACGCGGATGAACACATCTTGAGGGGCTTTCGCGTTTCCCATTGGCTAAAAAGCCCTGCAGCTTCCACAGTGCTGCAAGGTACTTCTGAGATGGAGTATAGAGGACTCCTAGAGGAAAGAAAGGGGGGGGGGGGGCGTAGGAGAGGAAAGATACAGTGGGAGGGGACGCTCATTCGCCGCGGGAGGGATAGAGCCCCCCCCCCCCCCCCCCTCCCGCCATAAGCTGCTTCGCATCGAAAAGCAGCGAACAAATGTCAAGTGACTTAGTCGGAGCCTACAGTGATGTCATGTGTTGAAAAAAGAGTGAGCGCTTTCCAACTGTTTTTGAAAGCAGAGAAATGCTGTAATATTTGGCTCACATGTTCACACGAGCTTCCACAACTGGTTGGCACCGTTTTCTATGTTAAAACGTGTTGTAGGGCCAGTTTAAGTGGCTCAAATGTTGTTCGAAAAACTGTTCGTAGAAAGTATATTAGCGTTGTTCCTGTCATGTCAGAGAGAAAAAAACGCGATGGGGTAGCTTCCTTAATGAGTCCTCTGCTATGTCTTAGGATGCGATTGCACCGTTTTACATTAAACGGGGGAGTAGTGTAAAAGATTATTTTTGCTCTTTAGCGGCATACATACTTGCAACATCCTGTTTGGACCTGAATGCCCGGATTTCGTAAATATGAACCTAGGATAGGCATACGCAGTATTTCTGCAAAGTCGTTCGCTGCTACCATGAGTCGCTGTTGCAACCGTCTTCTTGTTATTTTGAGAGAATGCATAACTCTGACCTCTTCTGCAAGGTACCCTATCATAAGCAAATGATTTTCTGGCTAAGTCCTCACTTATTCTTCAGTGCGTGCTGCTTTGATTCAGGATGTGCACCAGCGCTCGTTAATTAGAAAAGAAGTAGGTACAAGCCATCCATGAATGTACACAAAAATTGTTTCGCTTTAGTACCCGGTAAGCGGGCAGGGTCTCGCAGAAAGTTCGATGGGCAGATAAAATTAAGTTTCCAGGTAAACTGGGCGGCACCTATTGCAACGAAACAGTTTAATCAGAGGAATATGGGAGAATCCCTCGCTGCTGAGGGCGTAGATGCAGTGGTGGCGGCGGCGATGATGGGGATAGTGATGGTGATTACGATGATGATGATTATGAGTCAAATGCCCTTATGCTCAATCTACATGCCTTATCGACAGCAGTAACGATTACACGTGCTTTAATGGGGAGGAAATACGAAGCCCGCATAGCGGTTAATGACAAGACAGCTCGGCTAACAGCTAAGGGTGCGGCAGGCAGGAATGCAGATGCTTACATTTTGTTGGGATCGACGAGACCGTAGGCAACTGGGAACGTGATGCCCTTGAGCCGGTGCCGCAGGGACTTGAGTCCAGCCAGGGTCTCGAGTTCAGCCAGTCGCTGGTCGGAGATGCCGCTGCGCCGGTCACGGCTGCTGGACCACCCAGGAATAAATAGAACAGCACTGATACAGTTTTGACTCATGCCAACATTCGTAATCCTAACTGAATGGGGCTAGCGTACGATGAATATAAATGTGAAAGCCAAAGCTCCCATTGAAATCTCTGTGAAACGAAGCCTTTGAGAAATACGTAATAATTGTCTTAAAGCTTATGTCCTTGTTGACAGAATTGTACGGCACTGTGACGGCACGGCAATCAACCAAGAAGCCAATTCTTTAGTAACTCAGTGAAGAATCCCCCGAACAGTACTGCACCTCAGCTGTGTCATCGGTGCTCTGATGGGTTTAAATTGTGCTCTCTTTTTTGCTTCTCCGAGCACTCACGTACATATTCCGACTGTCAGCGCTTGAATGGGCTGCACGCAAGGCAGTGCACTTACGGCAAGAATCTAGAAAGTATCGCTCAGTGGTGCATTATCGACGGCCCAAATTTCTCATGCTAACGCAAGCCTGACACGTCGTCGAAGTATTTCCCGGAGTGGTATATAGGCGCATCCTTTCACGAACTAGACCAGCTACACAAAATGGAAGCCAGATTCCCTAGGTAACACACAGCGCGTGTCCCGCCTCTTGTAGCCATAACGAGTGCCCGCGTAGGTCGGCGGTGTCTCAAAAATGCATCGCCTCTTTCATTACGTAGTAACGTGGGCCACATCGGCGGTGGGTGTCGCCACCACTATGCCACTGCGCTAAAGGGTAGAGTCCGACGAGACTTTGTTGCCCCCTGCACTGTTGCGCGGTCATCTGCGGCTGATGTGCGAGATTCACGATGGAACGAAATAAAGCAGGGCGGCTTAATGGCCACGTACTTCGCCTCGCATGCAGCAGCATCGATAAGGGGCGTGTACAGATGGGAATCGTTTACGACCCACGGCTTTTCGCTTTCCGGGGCTTGCCCTGAACGCACAACAACTGACCAGCGTTGCGCGACCCCGACACCGCAGCCGTCGGCTCCACACCTCCCGCTCACGATGAGGATATTTGGTGAACAGAGCTGAAATGAATACGTGTATCGTTGCACCAAAAAAAAAAAGAGAGAGAGAGAAAAGGAAAGACGGACAAAGAAGGTACGCGCTGCTCCACAAGTAGCGTATTCATATGGATCCAAGAAGCAGAAGTCTGGCAAACTATAGTACTGTT
>JABSTT010003234.1:0-24070 GCA_013339685.2 Hyalomma asiaticum
GTCGCGTGTGGTGGTGGTTAGAATCGGGGCTGGTGGGGGTGTTGTTGCGTGCCAGTAGCATGCGCCTCCCAGTATCCCGTGGCATCCACGTGCCACGATGCAGCGTCACACTGGCCCCTAATCAGGCATGGCACTAGACACTGCCGCCCAGTGGCGCTGGGTTTTGCGATAGCGTTACGATATATATGATATCATCCATTGCTGTCGCACTGATGCTTAGCCCTTCTGGCGAAACTGTGACTTTTTCTATTTCGTTATCGAAACGCTTCTGTCCTTATGCAGTAGTAGTGAACTGAGGGCATGAGCGCAAGAGGAAAATAGAGCTACAGAAGAAGAAATGCGCGTCCAAATGACACACATTCGTCATTTTGCAGAAGCGCACGCGCACTAAAACGATCCGCCGCCTTTCGCCGACTTAAACAACTTCGCTGTTAAAACAGAGACAAAGGAGCGATACTCCTCACTAGGAAAATCTACGATGGAGGTTCCTTTTGAGAGAGTACCTAAATGTACTTGAGAATACGTGTGGGGACAGTCTTCTAAACTCACCAGATGTCGATCTTTCCGAAATGTTTGATTGTCTTCTCTACAACAGCTGCGACACTTTCTTCATTCGATACATCTCCGCAGACCACGACACCTGAAAGGACAACCATGCGGATTATATACATGCTAAAGTACATTCAAATCGAAACATTCAGATGTAATTGATAGGGACATATCAAATCGTCCGAGTTGCCCATGCATCAGTATCATGTCATCAGCCCGTGTATGCCCACTGCGGAGCAAAAGCCTTCTCATACATCTCCAGTTATTCCAAATTCAAATTCAAATTAAATTTATATCATCATTTTCTTACAAAACTTGCGGGAAGAAAATGCAAGGATGAGAGCAAAAAGCTGCTATGTTAGCAGCTTGACGAGGCTCCCACCCTTTTTTCTTGGCATCGGAAATCTGCAGAGCACAGGTTTGAAAACATTGTCCATGATCTGCAAATTAAAGTTCAGTACATCAGAGTTTAAGGTTGACATAGAATGAATAACAACAAAAAAAATAAGAAAGAACACAGAACAAGGAATCAAAAAGCAGTGTACAGTCAATCAAGAAAAGTATACACTTACTAAACAGTTACCAAATACCACAAAAATACCAGTCCTGTGCTAGATGCGACCTGCTATCCCCCAAACTTCATCTGATCTGCCCACCTAACCATCCACCGCCCCCTGCCACGCTTGCCTTCTCTAGGGATCCATTCTTTTACATGAGAGAAGCAGAGAAATCCCGATCAGGAGAGGTGTGAGACAGGGAGATACAATATCCCGGATGCTATTCACTGCATGTTTAGAGGAAGTCTTTAAACGTCTAGACTGGGAGGAAAAGGGCATTCGAATACGGAGAATATCTAAACAATTTGAGATTTGCAGACGATATGCGCTCTTTAGCAATGATGGTGACGAATTGCAAAACATGATTGATGACCTAAACAGGGAAGCATTAAAATGGATTAAAAATGAATTGGCAAAAGACCAAAGTTATGCTCAATAGCTTAGCTAAGGAACAGGAATTTAAAATCAACAATAACCCTTACAATGTGTAACGATATGTATATCTGGGACAGTTAATATCAGGAAACTCTTACCCAGGAAAAAGAAATTCTCCGTAGAATAAAGATGGATGGAGCACATTCGGAAGGCATTACGAAATCATGACCGGAAACTTACCGCTCTTTTTAAAGCGAAAAGTATTCAATCACTGCATTCTCCCAGAACTAACGTACGGCGCAGAAACATGGAGAATAACGAAAAAAACTAGAGATGAAACTAAGGAGCACGCAACGTGCAGTGGAAAGAAAAATAATAGGGGTAATGCTAAGAGATAAAAAACGAGCGGAATGGATCAGAGAACAGACAGGAGTGGCCGATATTATCTTATCAATTAAAAGAAGAAGTGGACCTGGGCAGGACATGTCATGAGGAGGAAGGATATGGTTGGACCGTAAGAGCGACGGAATGGATACCAAGAGAGGGAAAACAGCAGCGAGGTAGGCAAAAGGTTAGATGGAGCGATGAAATTAACAAGTTTGCGGGCATAAGTGGAACCAACTCGCTCAGGATAGGGTGGATTGGAAATCGTTGGGAGAGGCCTTCGTCCTGCAGTGGACCTAAACAGGCTGATGATGATGATGAATCACCAACGGTTGTCGTGTCTTCGCATCATATGCCCAGACCAATGCCCATTTCTTATCAATGTCTACTAATATGTCTTTAACACGCTCTTTTCTCGTCCCTTAATGTGGCACCTATCATATTCCATTCCATAGCTCGCTGCGTCGTCCTCAATTTAGGTTGAACCCTTTTGTGAGCCTCGAAGTTTCTGCCCCATAGGTAAGTGCCGGTAAGATGCACGCGTTATGCACTTTTCTCTTGAGGGATAATGGTAAGCTGCCATTCATTATCAGAGAAAGCCTGGCGAACGCACCCCCACCCCATTCTTAATGGCGCAATTATCCCATCCTCGTAGTTTGGATTCGGACTCACTACATGGCCTAAGAAGATACAGGGTGTTTTTTTAGTTGCACCAAATTTTTTAAGTTAGAAAAGGATAAATCGCGCGAATGTTTTGTATACCATACGAGTGTACGAATTGGGTGCCCCCAGATACTGAACAACTTCCGCACCTTTGTGCATAGTTAGCGAAATTACGCCAGCTTTTGAATTATCAGTAATTGGTGGCTACAACAAATGAGTGCTTTGGATGTCGTCCTCGACACTAGCTATCCCAACGACCAAATTTTCAATAGAGGAGTGCATGTCGGAGCTACGCGAACGATTAGTTCCCCTTGGCAGGCTTCTTGAAACCGAAACTGGCCGGAAAAAGAGCGTCTGTCACTGCCCCCCCACCCTACACTCAACGCACGTTCTACTGCGTTCGCTCCGACCCGACGCTTTTCTCCACGTTATCGCAACTCGGGTGAATGGAGAACTGCGGATGACCAGGCGATATGCTTCACCTGTTGCCCCGCTGGTCACGTCGCCCGCTACTGTCGCTACTCATGGCCCTCAACACTTGGCGCGCCGACCAACCCGAGTCGTTTAATGGAAATGCCCGACATGCCTCGCCCAACGCCGAATCAAACAGCGCCGACAGCTCTGCCAAAAACATGTGGTCATAGGTCGGCAGTGGGGGAGAACACACACTCACACTCACTCACCGTAATTTTTCCATCACCCGCACTCGCTCGCACTCGCACTCACCTCCACTCACACTCACTGGCACTCACTCGCACTCGCACTCATCTCCACTCACGATCACTGGCACTCACTCGCACTCACTTCCACTCACACCCACAGGCACTCACTCGCACTCACCTCCACTGATGCTCACTGACACTCATTCGCATTCTCACTCACTTCCACTCACGCTCACTGGCACTCACTCGCACTCACCTCCACTAACATTTACTTGCACTCACTCGTACTCGCACTCACCTCTACGCACACCCACTGGCACTCACTCGCACTCGCACTCACCTCTACTCACGCCCACTGGCACTCACTCGCACTCGCGCTCACCTCCACTGACGCTCATTGACACTCACTCGCGCTCTCACTCACTTCCACTCATGCTCACTGGCACTCGCTCGCAGTCGCACTCACTTCGACTCACACTCATTGGCACTGACTCGCGCTCAGCTTCACTCACACTCAGCGGCACTCATTCGCACTCGCACTCACTCGCACTGGCACTCACTCGCACTCACACTCACTGGCACTGACTCGCACTCACGCTCACCTCCACTGACGCTCATTGATACTTACTCTCACTCACTTCCACTCACGCTCACTGGCGCTCACTCGCACTCACTTCCGCTCACGCTCACTGGCGCTCACTCGTACTCGCGCTCACCTCCACTGACGCTCATTGACACTCAGTCGCACTCTCACTCACTTCCACTCATGCTCCCTGGCACTCGCTCGCACTCACTTCCACTCACGCTCATTGGCACTGACTCGCACTCTCAGTCACCTTCACTCACACTCAGCAGCACTCATTCGCACTCGCACTCACTTCCACTTACTCTCACTGGCACTCACTCGGACTCACTTCCACTCACGCTTTTTTTTTGCCCCACCACGGTGGTCTAGTGGCTATGGCACTCGGCCGCTGATCGGAGGGTCGCGGGATCGAATCGCGGCGGCGGCATTTCGATGGAGGCGAAATGTTGTGGGCCCGTGTGCTGTGCGATATCAGTGCACGCTAAAGAACCCCAGGTGGTCGAAATTTCTGGAGCCCTCCACTGCGGCGTCTCTCATGATCACAGCTGGATTTGGGACGTTAAACCCCACAAATTAATCAATGAATTCACTCACTCACATGCCCTCTCCTCCACTCACACTCATTGGCGCTCACTTCCACTGGCACACTCCCATGAGTGCACCGACCTACCAAAATGGGGTAACGTGAAGCTTTTCGGGGGAACTGCCGCACCGCGGCGCTGCTGTGCCAGACCCGTGGGGGAATCGGTATGCTAATTCATCGGGAAGCAAATTGGTATAGGGTTACTTCGACATGTGAAGAGCACCTCTGAGTATCTGGAACGGTAAGCGGGAAGAAAACTATGTTGGGGGTAGTTTACATGTGGACTGGAAATAACTGCAAAGATAAAAATCAGGAGATAGTGAATTGCGTAAGCAAGGATATTCAGAAATTTGGTAACGGGGCCGAAATAATCCTCTTAGGAGATATGAATGCTCGTGTGCATGACCTCTACGGATATGCAAATTATAATGGGAAGTTGATGGTAGAGCTCTGCGAACAACATAGCCTCGATATAGTTAACATGAGTCCTAAGTGCGATGGGCAGGTAACCTGGTAGGTCGGAAGCAGGCAGTCAACAATCGATTACTGCCTCATGACAGAAGGAATTCACGACAAGTTCAGAAAAATGAGCATAGATGAGGAAGGGAGTAGCAGCTTGGGAAGTGACCATAAACGCATAACTTTGCGAATGGGCTATGTAGATCGTAAAGAGAGCATCGAATTGTTGTTGTTTGTTGTTTTGTGGGGTTTTACGTCTCAAAACCAGTTCTGATTATGAGAGACGCCGTAGTGGAGGGCTCCAGAAATTCTGACCACCTGGGGTTCTTTAACGTGCACTGACATCGCACAGCACACGGGCCTCAACATTTCACCTCCAACGAAATGCAGCCGCCGCAGCCGGGATTTGATCCCGCGACCCTCGGATCAGCAGCCGAGTACCATAGCCACTAGACCACCGTGGCGGGGCGAGAGAGCATCGAATTAAAGCTGGGCAGCTCTTCTCTAAGTGAAAAACAAATTAGGAACGTAGTCGCAACAATCGAGTACATAGTGAGCAGAACAAAAGGCAAAGTGTTGTATTATAATGAGCTTCTTAATCTAATAAGGACTGAAATTACGCAAGAGAAACAAAAGAGTTGCTGGAGGGGAAAGCGAAAGCCAAAACGATGGTGGAACAGGGAAATTTGGGACGCAGTTGAGAATCGACGGGAAGCATCTCGAATACATAGCCAGGCAAAAAGGAGCAGAGGCCACAAGACGAAGTCAAGCAAAAATGGGAAACATATCTCGAGAAAAAAGCCCTGGTGCAGAGTTTAGTTGAAGCCAAGAATAACGGCCAAAGTGAACGGGGAATATCGGACATTCGCGAAAAGAAGGACGCATCTAGGCTTTTCTGGAACCACCTGAAATAGCTGGGTAAGAAAACTGCAACGGCATATTGCAACGGCGTAGTGTGGATGAAGAAGGAAATAAATTGGAGGGTTACGACGCATTGACTTCTATTCGAAACACAACAGCCGATTCCTTTAAGACGAATGACGAGCCTCCCCTTACGACGTGTAGCAGTAGCAAGGAAGACCAAGTGGAAGAACTAGTTCTGGAAAATTTCAATTGGAAGAAGGCGGAGGAAAAGATTCCCAAACGCACTGCCACAGGATTAGATGGGGTTATCATTACTGTAATAAATGAGCTCGGAAGAAACAGCAAAGACGCCCTGTTAAAAGCATTTGAAAAAAGCTTGCAGGACAGGTGAATACCGGATAGTTGGCGTCAAAGTAGCATGATCTTTATTTATAAGGGCAAGGGAGACAAAAATAACATTCGCTCATATAGACCATTGACCGCTACATCAGCACTCTACAGGTTGGCGATGCTGGCAAATAAATAAAAAATGCAGATATGGACAGATAATGGCACTTTTGGCGAACTCCAAAATGGATTTCGACTCGACAGAAGATTTGATGATAACCTTCTTGCGCTTACGCAGTGTATAGAAATAGCCGGAAAAGAGAACAGACCTTTACACTTGGCATTTTTGGATATTAAGGGTGCGTACGAAAATGTAAGTCAGAATATTTTATGGCACACAATGAAGGAGGCGGGCATAGGGGATGACTGTATAGAGCTCTTAAAGGAAATATACAGTGGAAATACAGTGGAATGGGAAGGTATGCCGAGTAAATGTAGAATGGAGGCCGTCGATGTAGGTGAAGGGTTGAGGGAGGGATGCCCGTTGTCCCCACTATTATTGAGGAGAATGGAGAAAGCATTGGAAATGAGCCATATTGGTTTTGAGCTGTCACACAGACAGGCAGGTATAGCGGTAGAACAAAAGCTCCCCGGGTTGTTTTCTGCAGACGATATTGTGCTATTCACAGACAGTCGAACAGATTTGCAGGGTCTGGTAAATATATGTGGTCGGGAAAGTGAAGATTTAGGACTAAAATTTAGTGTGACAAAATACGGTTGGATGATGTTCAATGAAAGCAACGATCAGGCCATATCGATACAGGGCGAGGAGGTACCGAGAGTACGAGAGTACAAATACCTCGGGATGTGGATAAATGATGGAAATAGATACATAGAAGTAGAAGAGAAAGCTATGATAGTTAAAGGAAAGAGAAATTCCGCAATAATGAAGCATAGAGCGCTGTGGGGTTATAACAGGTACGAGATAATTCGCTGTTTGTGGAAAGGTGCAATGGTGCCAGGACTTACTTTCGGAAACTCAGTGGTGTGCATGAGGTCAGCGGTATAATCAGGGCTGGACGTGAATCAGAGGACGGTCGGACGTCTCGCATTGGGCGCCCATGGGAATATCACAAATGAGGCTGTTAAGGGGGATATAGGATGGTCTGAGTTTGAGGGAAGGGAAGCTCAGAGTAAAATTAGGTACGAACAGAGATTAAGGAATATGAAAGAGAGTAGATGGGCAGCGAAAGTGTTCAGGTATTTGCATAGGAAGAACGTTGACTCACAATGGAGGAAGAGAACTAGGTGGCTTACCAGTAAGTATACAGCCAGTAACGAAACAGATGGGACGAAAAAGAGCGTTAAGAGCATTGTCAGAGCGGCGGAGAAGTCGGATTGGATAGCAGGAATGGAGAAGCCGGCATTGAACAACTACAGAAAAGGGAAAGACGAAATCAAGAGAAAAAAGTTTTACGAGAATTCAAAGGGAAGCGCCTTACTGTTTGAAGCAAGGTCCGGTTTGCCTGAGAACCCGAAGTTACAGAGCGAAATTCAGTAAAGAAGGGGATACATGTACGTGCTGTGGAAAAGCTAGGGAAACAACAGATCATATTTTGATTGAATGTACAGATGTGTCCACCCAGGTGTAGTTCCTGGACACTACCCTACAGGAGGCCATGGGTTTCAGGCGTAGCACGGGAAAGCTGAACACGTCGGCGATAGTGATAAGTAAGAGGCGCTTAGAGTATTGGTGGCGTAAAAGTATGGAGAAAACAGAAGGGCAAGGTAGTTCGGCTAAGATTGCTACACCACAGCGGAATGATAATAGATAAAATAGGTAGGCGAGGAGAAAAATTAGTTGTGAAAATATGCGTGATTCAGGAAAAGAAATGTTTGTAGAGGAAAAAGAAATAAAGCTAGAGCTTGGTGGCCCAGCTACCGCCCCGTTATAAAGGGGGCGCTCCTAATATCCATCCATCGATCCATCGTTAAAAGTTGAGGGGATTTGGGACCCGTGGGCTTTCTCAGCTGTAGAATCTGCGTCAAAGCGGCGGGCGTCTGCTACGCGCTTGTTATTTTTTCTGCTATTAGCCGACATTGCATTAATTTAGCTCCTATAAGATACTACATCACTGCAAGATAATACTGCAGTGACTCACCGCATATAGAACGCGTTTGTGCTGTAAATATGGGGATTTTGTATTTTTCCTTCCATGCTTGTAGATTTGTCACCGCAATAGTCCGTACTTACGTGGCTGTTTCACGCACGTATTCATGTTGTACTTCATGGTGAGCAGAGGTGTTTTAATTAAAGTGTGACATGACGAGCGTAAACTTGCTGCAACATAACGAAGGAGATATAAACGGCTTGCTCATGCTAACGCTTTGCGCCCTTCATTTACTTTCTTTTATTTCGTGCGTTCGATGTGCTTTACAAGACTGCCTCTCGCGCCCTGCTGTTTCCTTGTGAGGATGGAAGTAAATTTGGCAATTCTTTCCGTATGCTCGCCGGTTCGACCATAGCAATTATACACCCTAGTCAATTAATACGTAGTTGTAATTAAACAAAAGGGACAACTTATTACAAGGACACAAACTTTCTTTTCATGTTTTACTGCCATTGAAGGCAATAGGAGTACTGGTATATAAAATTAAGAGAACTATTTGTAGTGCCACAAAGGTGTTAATTTTCACGAAAACTAAATATATTTTTGAACATAATATGGAAACACACATGTTTGCCAGTTTATGTAGAAGTCATACGTTATGTGACAAATTACGCCTACAAATATGCCACCGGTGGCCATACGCACTGGCACAGGCGTGCACGCAGCTGTACGCCTCCGTTGTGCAGTCGCCGTCTAACACTGCGCCGGAGTCGTTTTAGAGCGCCTCTTCAATTTGGGCGCATGCGGAGACATATCAGTGGGGGTATCCATACAGCGGGCAGGAGAAACAGAAAAACGGAAGGACAGGGAAGTTAGCCAGTTGTCAGACCGGCTGGCTGGCGTTTGCGAGTGTGGTATATCCATTGAGAACGAGAGAGAACAAAAATAAATATGCATGTGTCACGTGATGCGTATATCGTGGGCGTGTCATTGAAGCAGCAGTAAGCATGATAATCAAGCTAATCCTAGACAACCAGGAAAACTAAGAATAACCAGGTGAAGCTTAGCTCACGCTACGTATATCTTGGCATAGCCGAGCTAAGCCACTGCAAATTTTTTCAGATTACGGCTAATGTTTCAGGAACAGCTTTTTGATGACATCTTCGGTAAGTCTTTAAACAGATTCTGAAATCTCGCAAAATGGGATTATTGGAGTCTCCTCTCCGCCGTCGAAAAAACCAGCTTTTTGAAGACGTTAACGAAACGTCTCGTTTATGTGCAACAAGCCGGACATTACATGATATACGACGCATCCTAGACTAACATTTCTTACGCGAGCCGTCTCTGCGACGTCGTCAACTTCTCGGATATCCGTTTCGAAGACGTCATAAAGCCTTTGTGTGCCAGCTGGGCAGGAGAGCACCAAGACCGTGGCATGTAAATCATGCCGCTCATGACATCCATGTCATTATTTTCATGTTATGACCAGTCATTTATGTTTGTCATGCAGTCATGTGGCATACCAATTTTCGTATATATCCCATTAACGAAACGGCCAGGAGAGCCCCAAGATCGCGGCATGTAAATCATGCTGCCCATGACATGCATGTCATGATTTTCATGTTGTGACCTGTGATTTATGTTAGTCATGTTGTTATGTTGTGGCATACCAATTTTCGTATACGTCCCATTAACGAAACGGCCAGGAGAGCACAAAGTCTTAGGCGGATAGATAGATAGCATAGATAGATAGATAGATAGATAGATAGATAGATAGATAGATAGATAGATAGATAGATAGATAGATAGATAAATGCGGCAATGTGAGCTAAGTTAGCCGAGAAATGTTTCGCATTTAAAATGCCATTGACGCCGAGGCCCACACATGGGAGCCATAACCGCATTCTCAGAACCAATGCACTGAGTGGCATAGGTCGACAGTGGGAGAGAACACTCACTCGCCCAAATTTTTCGAAGATCCGCACTCACTCGCACTCACTTCCACTCACACTCACTCGCACTCACCTCCACTCACACTCACAGGCATTCACACTCACCTCCACTTACACCCACTGGCACTCACTCGCACTGGCTTCCACTAACTCGCACTCGCACTCACACTCACAGGCACTCACTCGCACTCGCACTCACCTCCACTCACACTCACTGGCGCTCACTCACACTCGCACTTCACTCACACTCAGTGGCACTCACTCGGACTCGCACTCACTTCCGCTCACTCGCACTCACTTCCACTCGCACGCACTCGCACTCACCTCCACTCACACTCACAGGCACTCACTCGCACTCACCTCCACTCACACCCACTGGCACTCACTCGCACTCACCTCCACTCACACTCACTGGCGCTCACTCACACTCGCACTCAGTGGCACTCACTCGGACTCGCACTCCCTTCCACTCAGTCGCACTCGCACTCACTTCCACTCAAACGCACTCGCACGCACTCGCACTCACCTCCACTCACACTCACAGGCACTCCCTCGCACTCACCTCCACTCACACTCACTGGCACTCACTCGCACTCACCTCCACTCACACTCACAGGCACTCACTCGCACTCGCACTCACCACGACTCCCACTCACAGGCACTCACTCGCACTCGCACTCACCTCCACTCACAGGCACTCATTCGCAATGGCACTCATCTCCACTCACTCTTACGCACTCACAGTCACCTTCACTCACACTCAGTGGCACTTACTCGCACTCATTTCCACTCACACTCACTCGCACTCACTCGCACTCACTTCCACTCACACTCACTGGCACTCACTCGAACCCACCTCCACTCACTCGCACTCACCTCCACTCACACTCACAGGCACTCACACTCACAGGGACTCACTCGCACTCATTTCCACTCACACTCACTGGCGCTCACTCGCACTCGCATTCACTTCCACTCACGCTCACTGGCACTCACTCGCACTCATCTTCACTACTCACACTCACTGGCCCGCACTCGCACTCGCATTCACTTCCACTCACGCTCACTGGCACTCACTCGCACTCGCACTCACCTTTACTACTCACACTCACTGGCGCTCGCTCACACTCGCACTCACCTTCACACACACTCAGTGGAACTCACTCGCACTCACTTTCCCTCAAACGCATTCGGACTAACTCGCACTCGCACTCACCTCCACTCACACTCACGGGCACTCACTGGCACTCGCACTCACCTCCACTCACACTCACTGGCACTCACTCGCACTCGCACTGACTTCCACTCACACTCACTGGCGCTCACTCGCATTCACTTCCACTCACACTCACTGGCACTCACTCGCACTTGCGCTCACCTCCACTCACACTTACAGGCACCCACTCCCACTCGCACTCACCTCCACTCACACTCACAGGCACTCACTCGCACTCACCTCCACTCACACTCACTGGCACTCACTCGCACTCGAACTCATTTCCACTCACACTCACTGGCACTCACTCGCACTCGCATTCACTTCCACTCACACTCACTGGCACTCACTTCCACTCACGCTCATTGGCACTCACTCGCACTCACTTCCACTCACATGGCACTCGCTCGCACTCATCTCCACTCACACTCATTAGCACTCACTCGCACTCGCACTCACATCTATGAAGTGAGTGCGAGTGAGTGCACTCATGAGTGAGTGCGCCGGCCTATGCATGTGGTACAGCCGCTCACCGTGTGGCCTATGCGTGTAGTACAGCGGCCTATGCGTGTGGTACAGCCATGTCGCCTCTCGTCACCTGAGACTTCCAGCCGCACCCTTTCGCAAACTAAGAAATGCAGCCCTTGGTGGTGGTGCTGCATTGGCGACTGCTGCAGCAAATCCTCTTTCGGTGTCGACAAAGAGAAATCTAATTTATGTTAAAGGAGACAGCGTACTTGTTCAAGCACTGGTCGACACTGGAGCCCAGGTATCTGTGATTAGTTCTACCTTACGTAGACTTTTAAAGAAGATCCTCACACCAGCAGCTGCACAAGTACTTTGTGTAGCCGATGCGGCGTGCTGGTTGTTCTTGTCATGTGTACTGCGCGTTTAACTATAGCCAGCCGCTCTACTTCCGTTCTCCTTCTGTACTACTTCTGACAACTGCCTTCACGGCGTATCCTTGGCTTGGACTTTTTGTGTAATCATTCGGCTCTTATCAACTGCGCAAGCGACGTCCTTCAGCTAGAGCTGCCTAAACTCGCTGATGCTCCAGGAACTCCCCACCGCGCTTGTGCTCCCTTCAAGATGTGCGTCTGCCACCCGAGGCAGTCACTTTCGTCCCTTTGACCGCGCAGCCTCCAGTTCCTGATGGTGACTATGCTTTTTCCAGTAGTCGACGTCCTCTTGAATCGGAACGTTGCTATTACGCATACGCTTTTGACGATCACAAATAACAATGTTGCTCTTTCGCTCCTGAATTTTAGTTTGTGCTCTCAGGTGCTTCCGAGAGGCATGTTTTTGGCCAGCGTTTCTAGTGCTTCCGGATTTAAAACTGAGACCCTGCACGCCGATACTAGTCTACTAGCGCCTTTTGCGGCTTCCTGCTCTGGCTCTACAACCGGTGAAATATCAAAAATGATTGCAGCTGACCTATCTTCTGTACAGGCTAAGGACATCCGTCTCCTTCTGGAATCGTACCCGGACATCTTCGACTTTGACGACAAACCGTTAGGCCAGACATATGTTCAACACCGCATACACACTGGAGACGCGAGTCCGATTCGTGGGCGTCCCTACCATGTGTCGGATGCTGAACGGGCAGTCATCCAATCAGAAGTGGACAAAATGCTTAGCAAAGGTATCATCGAACCTTCAGGCAGTCCTTGGGCTTCACCTGTAGGCCTTGTGAAGAAAAAATATGGTAGCTGGCGTTTCTGCATCGACTATCGCCACTTAAACAAGATTACGCGAAATTACAGATATCTGCTGCCACGCATCGATGATGTCTTGGACTGCTTGCCCGGAGCTAACTACTTCTTCTGCATCGATCTTCGGTCCGGCTGCTGACAAATATCTGTCGACGAAATAGACCGCGAGAAAACCGCCTTCTTCACGTCTGATGGTTTATATCAGTTCAAAGTAATGCCCTTTGGCCTACGTAATGCTCCTGCGACATTTGAACGAATGATGGACTCTCTTCTGCGAAGCTACAAATGGACCACATGTCTTTGTTACCTTGACGACGTCATTGTTTTTTCTCCTACGTTTAGCAGCCACCTTACCCGCCCCTCCGCAGTTCTCGCAGCCTTCCGCAAAGCCGGCCTCCAACTGAACTCCGAGAAATATCAGTTTGGGCGCCGTCAAATTACCGTCCTGGGCCATCTCGTTGACGCATCCGGTATACAACCAGACCCTGAAAAGGTTCGCACCGTTCGCAACTTCCGTGTACCAGGTTCTGTTTCTGATGTGCGCACCTTCGTCGGCGTCTGTTCGTTAGCCCTTTCATCAAGGATTTCGCCGACGTCGCTAGGCCTTTGAGAGATCTTCTAAAGAAGAACACAATATTCAAATGGGGGTCAGAGCAGGCTCACGCATTCACTGCTCTCATTGGACTTCTGACTACTCCTCCAATAGCCCACTTTTATCCATCTACACCGACAGAACTACATACTGACGCAAGCGGCCATGGCATCGGCGCTGTTCTCGCCCAGCAGCACAGTAGAGAGTGCGTGAGTGCTTACGCCAGCCGCCTGCTGTCACCTTCTGAGAGAAAATACTCCATCACCAAAAAGAGTGCTTGGCATTAGTTTGGCCCATCGCTAAGTTCCGGCCTTATTTCTACGGACGCACGTTTTCCGTCGTTACTGACCATCATCCCCTCTGCTGGCCCTCATCTCTCAAGGACCGGACAGGACGGCTTGGTCGCTGGGCTTTGCGGCTCCAAGAATTGTCCTTTGTCATCTACAAATCTGGACGCTTGCACAAATATGTCGGCTGTCTCTCTCGTCACCCCGTGGATCCCCCGATCCTGTTATGCATGACCCGGATACCTTCGCGATGGCGTTTACTGACATGCGCAACATGCGCTAAGAACAACAACGCGACGAATCCTTGCGGCTCATCATCTACGGAGTGCAGTCTAGCAGCACAGACACTGCGTTCCGCATGTTTGTGCTGCAGTACGGCATCCTCTATCGCCGCAATAAGCGCTGAGGGCCCTGAGCTTCTCCTTGTACTTTCTCGTCTTACTGCGCTCCGTACTTCTCGAACAACTTCATGATGCAGCAACGGCAGGACACCTTGGAGTTTGGGCACCTACGATCGCGTGCGACGTCACTTCTTCTGGCGCGGTCTCTCCCGCTCTGTGCCTCGTTATGTCGCAACTTGCGACGTGTGTCAGCGCCGCAAGGAACCTCCCTGCCGCCTGCTGGAAGACTCCATCCAACTGATGTTCCTTCAGAGCCATTCTATCGCGTAGGCCTTGACCTGCTTGGCCCTTTTCCGCTGACACATCGAGGGAATAAGCGGATCGCTGTTGCTACCGATAACGCGACACGTTACGCGATAACAAAGGCTTTGTTGGCTAGTTGCGCGACAGACGTCGCAGACTTTCTTCTCCATGACGTCATCATCCACCATGGTGCGCCTCGACAGTTACAGACTGCGGCCGCTCGTTCTTTTCTCCAGCTGTCGAAGATCTTCTCCGCTAGTGTTCCACAGAACATAAGCTGTCCACCGCCTACCACCCACAAACAAACGGTCTTACCGAACGCCTCAACCGCATCCTCACAGAAATGCTCTCGATGTATCTTTCCAATAGCCACCGCGACTGGACGCCATGCTGACTTACGTGACATTCGCATATAACTCGTCACGACACGACACTGCAGTATATTCGCCTTTTTACCTCCTGTATGGTCACGACCCCACGTTGCCATTCGACACCAGACACCACCCTCCCTTCTGTACCGCATGTCTCAACTGAAGGTATGCTCGTTACTTCATATATCGCGCTCACATGGCTCGCCAAGTCGCCCGTTCTCGTCTATCCGCTTCGCAGGACACACAAAAAGAAAGATACGATGCAGGCACCACGATGTCAAGTTTGTCCCAGGTACTTGGGTCCTTCTTTGGTCCCTATGTCGCCATGTGGGTCTCTCCCAGAAACTTCTGTCCCGCTACACAGGACAGAAGTTTCTGGGAGAGACTCAGAAATGCACCGAGACGGCGCTTCAGCGCCTGGGGGTCTTGTTACAGAGGCATAAAGGTAGAAGATGAAGATCGGGAGAAATTGCCTGCTGCGTGCTGTTGCTGGTCAGCCATCTTGTCCAGATTGACTACATCTGTGTAACATCTTGTAAATACATCCTGTATATACCTGCAACATCCCCGTAACACCTGCTTGTTCGTCGGGTTGACTGAAATCTAAGGTGGGACGAATTCTGTGAGCGATTACCTTGGTAATTACCTTGTAGACGACTGACAGTAATCTAGCCGGCCTGTAATTTTTCACGAACTTTATGTCGTCTTTCTTATGGATTAGGATGATCGCATTTTTCCAAGGTTCTGGTATTCTCGCAATGCTTAGCCATTGCGTATACAGCCTCTCCAGCTTTTGCAGTATGATCTGCCCGCCATCTTCTAAGATGAAAACAGGGGGACACCAACCAAATTATAATCATTTAAAAGTAAAATTTACTTCTAAACATGAAGAAACCCGACGTTTCGGGTCCAACTCGGACCCTTCTTCAGGGGTGACTGGAGGGCACCAGACAGCAGCAGTGCTTATAAGGCCTTCTTTCTTCTCTCTTCCTTCCTTTCTCACTTTCTCTTTTTTCCGGTTCTTCAAGCCGAGGGGTCATGCTAATGTTGAATCAGGTGCCGGAGTCCACTAAAATAGACACTTGGCATTGCACCTGCAGACCAGTTCACCTTTCCAGGTGTCGCCTGAATGTGCCATGATGTGCCATGTGCCATAATGTGCCATGTGCGACACCTGGAAACGTGAACCGGTCTGCAGGTGCAATGCCAAGTGTCTATTTTAGTGGACTCCGGCACCTGATTCAACATTAGCATGACCTCTCGGCTTGAAGAACCGGAAAAAAAGAGAAAGTGAGAAAGGAAAGAAGAGAGAAGAAAGAAGACCTTATAAGCACTGCTGCTGTCTGGTGCCCTCCAGTCACCCCTGAAGAAGGGTCCGAGTTGGACCCGAAACGTCGGGTTTATTCATGTTTAGAAGTAAATTTTACTTTTAAATAATTATAATTTGGTTGGTGTCCCCCTGTTTTCACCTTTAATTTCGTCCCAACCAGAGAGATCTCTGTCAAATGTTCACCTTTAAATCTTCTAAGATGTTTGCTGTTATCTGATCTTCACCAGGTGCCTTTCCCGCTGTCATTTTTTTCAAGGCTTTCTTCCTCTGTCATTAATGCTGGAATGTCTACCTCTTCTGAACTACTTCCTCTTTCAGTATTATCCTCGATATCGCGGCTACTGTACAGACCTTTTTGAACTCCTCGGCTACTATAACCATCTCATCCCTATTCGTGATGACATTGGCTAGCTTGCCTGTAAGCGCATACGTCTGATTTTTGCCTGTTCCTAGACGTTTCTTCACAGCTTTCAGGCTCCCTCCTTTCTTTAGAGCGAGCTCAATCCTCTCCATATTATGCTTTCGTATGTCGGCTGCTTTAAGCCCATGGAAAAAGGTACTCAAAATCAGCGCTGTCGCTAAATCGCGATACACAATATAAAAATAGGCATCCAGCACAAAGCACATGACTGCAGATAGTAGGAAATGAATCTATTTATAATGTCCTCAGGTACGAGACCTGCTTGAAGCAGCCTCATTGGCTGTGTGATACAACTTGCTTTTATTTAAAATGAGCCTTGTGATACCAACCACGAGCAATTGCTATTGAGGTGTTGCATAAGTTACATAAATCTTCCAGTCGGCGTGAATTGCTGAGAGCTGTGCATAAATAATAACCAACGTACATAAAGAATAAATGACTACGCCGATTACTCACACACGAAAACCCTAAGAATTGCAATCGAGAGTGGCATCAAACAAAAAAAGTACATCTCCACTGTGTTGCTCTGTGAATGGCTATAGGAAATAGTTAAACGACCTAGACTAGACTTAACTAGATTAAAATACTGCAGATTCCGCACACTGTGGGAATCGGAGTCATGCGACGCAGTGAACGAGGGAGTTGCCTGTGATTAATAAAATTCTCTGGCATTCAGAAAGCTGTTATGAGTAGGGTCAAGGCTTTCATGCACAGTGCATGTATCAACTCATGGGTACGAGTATTTTCAACATGGACAAACCAGGAACGCCGACACGACCGTGGCTTCTGAACAATGCCTCATGGTGCGATGTACCGTTCGCACTCATGTTAGTCCTAAGCACAGACATCTCTTTTTAGGGGCGAAGCACCTTAGGATCGAGGTTTGCCCGTTGTGCGTCATGGCACAACACCGTTGCTGTAGACACAAACTCGGTAGCGCAAAAAACACGGACGAAGAAAAGAAGGAACACAGACAGGCGCAAACTTCCAACTATATTTGGAATGCCAAAGCGGGTCTATATGTGAATGCACACCCTTTGCACACGCGCCACCAGGTATGATACAAAATCTAAGGTTCTGCATGGTACCGCTATCAAAACCAAATACATGAGAATCAGCCGATTAAATCTGATGCACGTGCGCGAAAAAAGGGATGACAAGTGAACAACAAATCAACAGAGCATAAGTGAAGACATGAAAAAGTCAACAAATAACCAGTGTATAAAAGAAGAAATGAAAAAAGTGAAGAAAGTGAAGAAATGGAGTAGGCATTTATCGGCAACCGGCATGTGGGCAATGCGAACCCGTAAGATACGCTAACACAATGTATCACTTGGTGTGATTACAAAAAACCATCTAAAAACTGCTGATCCTTAGCAAGCAATGTCAAGGAAGGCATGCTTACGCGTTTGTCAGCACACTAAGCAATAAAATACGCTTCCACTACCTCCCTTTCCAGTTTTTTTTTTTTTTGGCCTGTGCAGGAAGACGGTTTCTTTCAATTTCGGAATACACTTACATTGCAGACAATGAAAATCTAGGTGGCCACCTGTGTTGGAACGGACAGCCAGACTATGTTCCCGTGCCCTTTCGTTAAAACAACGCCCCCGTCTGGCCTATGTAAAACCTTCCACAGGACAAGGGTATTTCGTATACCACACCTTTTATACACTTAGTATAGGGATCGACGTGTTTTTCACATGTCGTGGCCCCTTTTTTGTGCATCAAAGCACAAATATTCGCCAACTTGCACGGAGCCGTGAAGACCGTTCTTACACCAAAATGGTTGGCAACTCCTTTCATATTGTGCGAAACGCGGTGAATGTAGGACATAACATGCAGTGGCCTGTTTTGGTCTACCTGCTGCATTCGTTTCTTACTCCCCTTCAAATTCTGCAGAATTCGTTCACACGAGCTTCTTATTACCTCCGAAGGGTATCCAGCTTTGTTCAAGCGTTCCACCTGCAGCGCCAGGCTTTCACTTATACTATGTCGGCACGACTTCTCCAGTGCTGAACGACAACACAGCAACACAGTTGCCCTTTTTGTTAGCTTGGAATAGGGCGCTATTGTACGGAAGCACAGATTTGCTTGTTCTAGGTCTATACATCCAGCACACGTGGCCACTTGTAAAAAAAATAAACACACATCCAGGAATTGGAGGGTATAACTAATATGCTTCTCATACGTAAATTAGAGACCATCAGAAGCACCATAGAACATATCAATAATAACAGACACTTTCTGGTCAAAACTGACATTATTATTGGCACTAACAATCAATAGGTAGTCATCTACATACCTAACAATTCGTAGCACACCTAGTTGTGAAACAGATGCTTCAAGCTTACGATCCACGGATGCTAGGTAAATGTCACTGAGCACAGGGGCAACCAAACTCCCGATACAAATTCCTTTTTTCTGGACGTAGTACTTGCCTCGTGACTTGCCGTCCGTGTTTTCTGCGCTACCGAGTTTGTGTCAAGAATGTACCAACTAGCACAAATAAGAGTTACTGCAGCATATTTCTAGTCCCCTGGGCTCTTATATGTGTAGCCAAAGCAAGCACATGGCGGAAGTGGTCTGCATGAATCTGATTGCCCTGACGAGTTGCCATTCCAGGATGTTGTCCCTGCGCTTGAACAGGCATATCGTTCCACTTCAAGTCCAAATCCTTTTCGGGTGTCCGGGCCCTTCTTGGGCTCATGCCACGGCCGCTGGATGAAAGCGCACAGGTACGGCCAGCTGCGTGCGCCGGAGGCGGCGGGAGAGGACTAGTTCGTTAGGCGGCCGCCGCAGCGCCACCAGTCAAGGATAGTGAGAGCGCCTGCACAGCGGTGTATGCGCGAAATCGTATGATGTTTCAGCGGCGCTCGCGGTACTGCACACGCACATGCCGAATTCGATACCCCCTCAGCGCGTCGTTCTACGCTACGGCAGTACATTTTTCTCATAATGGCAAGTTGTTTTCCTTTCCTGCAGGAGTAGAAGTGGCTTTGACTAAGCATGCCCGTCTCTGCGACAGACAAAGCGTTTATGACAAGGCTTTCCCTTTTGTAGGACCAGCTTTATTATTACACCTTTGTTATGTTCTTTCACAAATGTACTGGCACATTTTTCGCTTCTCGTTAAAAACGTGCTTGAATGGCTACCGTGACTTGATTTTGCGTTTCTCTACTAAAAGGGCAGTGAATACTTGAGGTTTTAGTTGATTCTAGTTTATTTTGCAGTTATTGTTACATAAAAAGATGTCTTGCGTGAATTCTGTTCGAAAGGTGATGAGAAAAAATTTGTGGTCTTGTCTGCGCATACAGAAATGAAAATACTGGGTGTGCCTCAAAAATCAATAGTACGCTTCTTGAGCGAAGCTCTCTACCAGTACGTGTTTACTGGTGCAGTAAACAAATATCAGAGGTGTTTGCGCTCATCGCCCTCGAAGGCGAAGAACTTTTCGGGAGAGGGGCTTGTGTGACAGGCTCACCAGGCGTTGCACAGTTGCATTTATATTTCCCGTCCAGTTAGCCAGAAACGGTCGCAACAGCTTCTTCAAAAAAGACATCGCAGAGGTGGCTCGTGTGCTCAAGGGTGTTGAACCGCACCGTAATGCTGGACAGGTTGCAGAATGTGAGAGGGGGGCTGAATGAGGAAGTCTGCAGAGGAAGTCTTCGCGAACTTCTGCGTGCTTTAGCACCTCAGTGACAAAATTTCGTGTCAGCTTGCAAATTTGTACGATCTCGTCCATATAGAATTTTTCCTTTACAATTTTTTGCTGTGAACTCGTAAATACCACCGCAAGGATTTGGGTCTTGCAGGAGAACCTTGCAAGCATGACAGGTCAACTGCAAATAATCAAATCAAGCCAAAGCAAAATATGAATCAAAGGTGCTGTGTAACAGGAGTGTGCAGGATATTTCAATGGCTTACATCGCTCAGAAAAACAAATTCAACATCTAAATTCCCTAAAAGAGCTAAAGCGGTAATTATGATAAATTATTTTGTCTTCGCCGATGTCGTTGTTTAGAACAAGTAGCGTGTTTGACTCCGAATCTTATGACAAATATTGTGAAAAATTGCAGTTCTTATGCGGGGAAGAGCTTCGTAATTATTATTGTATTGTACTGAAGAGCATGCCAGCTACATATAATGTGTTCTATTGTAATGATGTAGGCTGCTACACGCAATGATTATACCCATTCGATAATTACGAGCAGCGTATATCTTCTGGCTCTAGTTAAAAAAAAATTCAATTCGAGTCCCAGCGAAGAAATGTTTATCAACTAAGAGATTCTTTATTGTTGTGGAAAGGTGGAAAGGGGGAGGGGAGTGCACGATAACTGTCTCTCCGGAGAGGACACCTCAACCGGTACACTCAAAGGGAAGGGGATATGAAAGAATAGGAACGAAGGAGAGAGTTCGAAGCACACGCACAAGCGGCTTATGGAAAGCAGGGAGGCGCATACCTCCTTAGCGTGTGTACTGAAAAATCTATATTAGGCGTATCGCCTGCAGTCAACACAGCGACCTGCACTTTATCAACTCAACTTCCTGTAACACAATTACTGCAACACCATGCAATACTTGAAGAGACGTAATTGGTCTGTAGTACCTCCCGACTTCCTGTTATTAGCGATGCGACGCCTATTTCACCTGTTGTGTGCCCGACATACTTCTGAATTGTGGCACAAGGCAACTTAAGCAGGCCTCTCGTCCTCACGTGCTCGTAACCTTTGTTGGAGCGAGCTTTCCGAAGCACGTACTCCCTCAGAATTGATTAACTGTACTCTGGCTTCTTTGAAACAAAAATTTGACACTTGGTTCTTGACAAACTGGCCGGTTTTATTGCCTGCGTCGGCTGATTTCAGCAAATTAAAAAAAGACGCTATTTCTTTGCTGCTTTCGAAAGGTGTCAGCCGTTCACGCGCTGTATCATACTTGCTTTGCAATGTCTGTCATGATTGCTTGAGACGAGATATTTTCTTCTGTAGGCGGTTATTTGTTCTCTTCGAATCCTCTATTACCCGCTTAACATCAAGGTCTTTTTGAGACATTTCATCTATCCGTGGCGCATACTCGCAGCAGGCAACCCACAATTCGACGTTGCCTCGGAATATTCGCCTGGTGCAGCGACCTGTTTTTCATCTCAGATGCCAGGCTCGAGATCTTCATGCAGACTCTCATGAGCCACTTGGTGCGTTGTTGTTCGCTGGAGCTAAAGAAGCGTCATCTCCTACTTCCCGTCGAGGCCGCTTCCTTGTCCTTGGAGTGGTCTTGTAATCATTTTCAGTGAAGTGCAGCGAGCAAAGAGAAGAACGGTCGCTGGGCACCCTTTTCCTCCATATCCTTGCCTGGCGATGTTGGTGAGCCAGGCTTACCAATAAGCGTTCAGCATTGGAGGGAAATTCATGGTATCCCAAGCCGGGATTTTTCTTCGCATTCGACGTGCACAGTGGAACGCACATACTGCTGCTCTAACAACCTATTCAGGCTATGTTTGTGTTGTCAGGAAGGAGAACACACGGAATTCGGAACCACTAGCACTCCGCGCAACGCAAGAAAGGCGCGCTCACCACAGCGCGCGAACTTCGGAGTATCACCTACTACTAGCGCCCTCGGCGAAAGTTGCGGCCGAAACTGTCAACGCCGCTCTCCCTCCCTGGACAATGCGCGGCGTCTCCACGCAGCAGGCCGCACCTGTGCGCTTTCATCCAGCGGCCGTGCTCATGCGAAGAGAGTATGCAAGATTCTGAGGAGCGAGGCGTGGAGGCAGAACCGGATTTTTTACGACTGGCTTCGGGTCCTTGTTTTTGAAAATGAGGATCCGTATATTGCTTCACTTCGATATGCGAAGCTAAGGAAGGCGATTTCAACCTCGACAGAGTTTCTTTGGCATATGGCTAGGGTTTTGTTCCCTACTACGAAGACACGGTTTGATGAAGGGGATTCGCTGAAGGTTTTTAGTGGAGCCACGGTTCCAGCGGACGTGAAAAACGAACTGGAGAAAGGACCGAAGTTTTGCTACGAACCGAATTCCAGTAACCACAACTACTAGCCATGGTGAGGCACTTGGGAGGCCTTGTTGCAGAGGAAGACAGGGCACGAGCCATAGGAGACGGTGTTGAATGTTTACTGCGCACTGCCAGCGCTCAACGTGCGAAGCCTCCTCACAAGAAGATCGTGGGATTCCTAAGAAAAGAAGGCCTCACCGTTCTCCAATCCGACAAGGAGGGTGGCTTTGCTCTCATGCCGCTGGATGTGTTCAATGAAAAGGCCGAAAAAGCACTGCTGAAAAATTTCATGCCCATTGGATTTAACCCTGGCAAGAGACAGAAGGAAGCGGTCAAGGTTCTCTTGAAGATGAATTTAGTCAAGCTTGGAAAAGCTGTTCAAAACACAAAAGGGAAAAGCCTGGAAGCATTTTTCTCTTGCAAGACGCACAAGCCGGACGGTCCATTGCGTTTGATCGTATCGGAGAGGGATACGTGGCAGCGTCTTGTGGGTGGTTATCTGGAGAAAGTTCTTGGCACTCTTGAGATCAACGATCCATTTCTGGTACGAATCTCAAAGGAGGTTGTACGTCTCCTACAAGAAGGTATGTCAAACGACACGAGAGCATTCTCTGTGGACGTTGAAGAACCGTTTTATTCGATACCGCATGACAGGCTTTACATTGCCGTGAAGGAGTGTATAGAACAAAACGGCGAAGTGGCTTTTAGAAATGAGGCAGGTGTGAGTGTCGAAAGTTTTTTAGAGGTTTTGGACTTCTACCTGAACTCTACTGCTATAAGTCACGGCGGCAAGTACTACGTCCAGAAAAAAGGAATTTGTATCGGGAGTTTGGTTGCCCCTGTGCTCAGTGACATTTACCTAGCATCCGTGGATCGTAAGCTTGAAGCATCTGTTTCACAACTAGGTGTGCTACGAATTGTTAGGTATGTAGATGACTACCTATTGATTGTTAGTGCCAATAATAATGTCAGTTTTGACCAGAAAGTGTCTGTTATTATTGATATGTTCTATGGTGCTTCTGATGGTCTCTAATTTACGTATGAGAAGCATATTAGTTATACCCTCCAATTCCTGGATGTGTGTTTATTTTTTTTACAAGTGGCCACGTGTGCTGGATGTATAGACCTAGAACAAGCAAATCTGTGCTTCCGTACAATAGCGCCCATTCCAAGCTAACAAAAAGGGCAACTGTGTTGCTGTGTTGTCGTTCAGCACTGGAGAAGTCGTGCCGACATAGTATAAGTGAAAGCCTGGCGCTGCAGGTGGAGCGCTTGAACAAAGCTGGATACCCTTCGGAGGTAATAAGAAGCTCGTGTGAACGAATTCTGCAGAACTTGAAGGGGAGTAAGAAACAAATGCAGCAGGTAGACCAAAACAGGCCTCTGGATGTTATGCCCTACGTTCACCGCGTTTCACACA
>JABSTT010003235.1:0-31410 GCA_013339685.2 Hyalomma asiaticum
TGAAGAAGATTGAAGCCGAGAAAGCCCTAAAGTACGATTAAGCATGAACATACAATAACAAAATAATGCTAGGCGGCATGGCTAATAAACGAGTCTTCACTGTTGAAAAGCCGACCTTAGAAGTCGTACAAGAATACATACATCTAGGAGAACTACTGACAAAGGAAGCATCTCGTGTTCAATTCAATTGAATGTTTATTCGTAGTTCAAAGGTAGAATGCAGCAGTCAGAAAAGAAAATCCATGCATGTCCACGAAGTGAGTCACGATGTCTTCGCGAAGCACTGGAGATAGTTGTGTGTTACCGTAAATCACCCGTGACATTACCTATTCGCTGACGTAAATGAGTGACAACGTGTATATTTAGACACGCGTTCTCATTCATGCTTCTGGTCTTTGTGAGATTGCTGCGCTCTCACGTCGTAGATCTTGCGATTTCCGGATTTCCTTTAGTTAACATGCACCATGCGAATCCTTATGGTTCTACTACGCCCAAGAGAAATCTCCCACCGGCACTACAGTTGCAGCTGAAGATCCAGTGCCTCTATATGCGGGGTGGCCGTTGCACGGTTGCGCAGCGGGAGGAGTCGGTTTTTAAACACGAGTCTTTCTTAGGATACTTAAAATTTGGGTTTGTCTTTCTGTTTGTCTGTGTGTCACACGATTAGGCCACGCGTCCAAAGTTTAAACACTTGCCTAATGCCCAGCTATCTTGAACTGGTAGCTGCGTTCATACCTGTGAACATCAAAAAGCAAATATTACGCATATCTGAGGCGCAACTTTAGTGCGTAAGTAGTGGGCACTGTGTTCCTTTAGTAGAAAATACATAGATACGTAATTCTAAGTATCCTAGTATTTGTTAGGCAGCGCTAAAATGCGACGATAAGGACGAAATAGGCCTCAGCCGGCGATTTGGTGCTGCCATCTGGCAGTTGCCCAGGGATTCTGCACAAGGTCATGTTTCCAGACTGCGTTGTCAGATAACGTTCATATCTCACGTAGCGTAGTTCGGCCGGCAGAAGACTATCGTCTTTCGACGACATTTGTAGCGAAGCACGCAGATACGCGGCCAATTTTTGAATCAAGAAACTGGCTAGGAGACGCTACCTGCGTCGGCGTTCTCTCTAGCGGGCGAGGGCGCGTTATCGTTCCTTGCGAGCTGGTAAAGAATTCATCGCAGAGCGTTTCCATAGTCAACGAGCACCGTTCGCTCTCTCTCTCACTAGGGAGCCTCCATGTGCGCGCCTCCGGGCCTCCGTCATTTAGCGCGGTGTCAGCCTTTGTCCCAACCACTCGCTGCCGCCCGCCAAAGCACAGTGTTGTCATTCCAAGTTACCATGGCAATGAGGCGACGAGGCGCCATGTTGGGTCCCACGGCCACTCTCCTCCTCAGTTATACTGCGCCGACTCCACATTAGCGCCGGTGTGCAAGCTGCGGAGTGTGCTGGGTTTGACCTCACCGCTCTATACATACTTCCTGCTATGGCACCATCCTCGCACCAATTGCATCTAATGCAAATCTGTAATAAAAATACCAGGCCGCTGCGTGCCGCAAAACAGAAACCACAGCAGAATGTTCCGCTTTCCGACTTGCCCTAACCGACGAAAACGTTGGATTACTCTAGTTTTGAAACGAGATTGCTGGGAGACTACGGCTGCTTCTCGTGTTTGTGAGGTCAGTACTCGTTGTATTTCATGCAGCACTTTAGCGTGTGTTTAAGGCACCTGCTCCACATGCTTTTTCAGTTTAACGTTGACTTTGTTGCGTGCCGGCGCGCTACAAGTGAACATCGCCGATTGAGAATCGTCATCGCGGACTAGCTCCACAGTCTTCAGCAGCGCTACCACACCTTTCTAAAACAAGATGTCTCGTTTTAATATGAATGAGCGCATGAATGAGCGCTGTGCACTGCAGCGCCTCTAGCGGACTCCTCTCGAATCAGCGACGGCGACTAGAGACACTGTGAAGGAGCAATGCTCGGCCCTAAGGTGCTTCGCCCCTAAAAGGTACTGCAGTGAGTAGCTTGAAAAGGTGACAGTCCCGTCAAGCTATTCATAGCAGTAGCTTGACGGCGCTGTAGTAGCGGTAAGCAGTAGTTAAAGTCAGATATA
This sequence comes from Hyalomma asiaticum, assembly GCA_013339685.2. NCBI lineage: Eukaryota > Metazoa > Arthropoda > Arachnida > Ixodida > Ixodidae > Hyalomma > Hyalomma asiaticum. Next base: position 2,113 of record JABSTT010003235.1, read on the forward strand.
GTCAATTAATTGACCGTAGAAAAAGCATTCGTTGGGGCGTACGTGGCAGGCATTCCCAACTCGTAAACAGAAACTTGCCATTATCACTCAAGCTAATATTATAAATCTACTACATATTGCCAGTGCTGACATACGGGCCAGGAACTTGGAGAATAACAGTTTGAGAGCAAGTTAAGAACCACACAGCAGGCGATCGAACGAAACATTATAAGCGTAACAATAAGACACAGGAACACAGTCGAGTGCGTCAGACACGAGACGGAGGTACCCAACATATTAACCAAGGTTAAGAACAAATGGCCATGGCCAGGCCACGTAATAAGAAGGCTAGATAACTCACGGACAGTCAGAAAGACGGAATGAATACTGAGAGAGGAGAAGCGTAGCCGTTGCCGATAGCGAGTGAGTTTCAAGAAGTTCGCAGGCGCCAAAAGCGCAGTACTGGAAATGATACAGAGCAACGGGAGAGGCCTTTGTCCTGTCGGCGGCAGTGGCGGTGGTCTGCTAAACGTGACACCTTGTTCATGTTTAGCAGATCTTCGCTCTCGAAGTTCGATTTGATCATGTTCTCACGTTCTCCTGTGAAGGCGTCCGCCGCAAAGTTAAAGGCCACTTTTACGGACGCATTCTAGGAAAGTGCGGTGTTTTACCATACGAATACTTCCCGAACCTTTTTGTGATTGCGCAGAGCATTGGTGGGTGCCTAGGCGTAAATTGATCGATTACAGCAAAAGAATTACTGGGTTACAAGGGTCGTTACCCTGAAAGCGAGTAATGAAGGGTTATAAAATTACATTAAAATGATTAAGTCATCTGCCGGGTCTAACGTACGAATACCAGCTCTGATTCTGAGAGATGCAGTAGTGGACGTCTTCGGAAATTTCGACCACCTGGGGTTCTTTAACGTGCACATTAAAATGTAATCGATTGCAAGCAATCCATTACTTGTAACGTGTTGCGTGCACATCTGCACTACGAACACTTTACAATTATTTTAAATTTGTTGTAGGCTCTACTTGCTTTTGATATTACGCAGACGATGTATGTTTGTGCACCAGAAATGGATCACTTACGTTGTAATGCGTTCAAGATCGTCTGAGAATTCCCATAAGAACACTATGCGCGTTGTCTCTGCGAAACAACGCCTCCACTACTTTTTTTCAATGCTAGTCGGATGCATCCGATCCACCCGTTGACCACCCTCTCCGTCATTCGCCTGCTTCACATTCGGCGGGGATGAGTACCGGATGAGTACCCTTAATGTGTGTCTCATGGCCGCTGTCGAAAGAAGTACTTTTTTATAATTTGTTCCTATATGAGCGGGGCGGCGCTTCGAAACCTTTTTGATTGCCATGCTATGCTGTCACAGTGGGTTTTGACAAGACGCGACGTTCCCTGGGGCGCGCCTGTGATAGTCGATAGCGTGGGTGATAAGCAATAACGTTTTTAGGCGGCAGCGAAGGCAGATTTTGTGCTATTTGGACCACACAATCTACACGCGCAAGATGATGTTCGTCAACGAGGCGCCTGGAGATACGAACGTTACAACGTACAATGCGTGCAGTCGTCAGCGTAACGACCACTGGGCACTGCGAATAATTCTACCGTAAGATGCCTCAATACCAGAAAGCTGTCGATCCATGAAGCTCCTCTCTAGATTATCGCAAACAGAAAAAGCGCCGCGTAGCGCATCCGCAGCTACCAATGAAGAAGTGCAAAGGAATAAATCTGAAAGACGCGTTGTGTAGGAGGAGGACACAGCGTCTACTGCGTCCCCAAGGAAACAACAACGACGCGCTCTCGGACGCACGTATCCCTCAAGCAGCCGTACCCTCTAGGTGGCGTCGCGCCACCTAAAGGGTACGGCACGACAACTCCGTGAACCAGGCTGGATCGACGGTTCCCACTGAGGAGCGAGCGTTTGATCTGGCATTGAAAAAAAAAAATAGAGGACGCGCTCGTCCAAACAACCACTCCCCAAACCAATACGCGGAATTGACCTTGACATGTTGGACAAGTTTTAAATTAAAACTACTCTCCCTTGGAGGATCGCCTTTTCCAAGAATTACAAAACAAGAGTACCGAGAGCTCGTTACATACACCTGAATTTAAAATTATCCTAAAAATCAAGCGTGCTGTGCACTGGGACACCTCTCACCTGAAACCCAACGCCGTGCCATTGGCAGGCAGTGGTCCATCCAGGAGAATGGGTTGCCTCCACATGGTGCGAGTAGTTGATGAACGCGTCCACTATGTGTCCGTGGTGACTCAACCGGTGCACGTTGGCCTGATCGCTGCCATGGATGAACCTGCAGTGGCGATAGTGCGTGAACATGGATGCAAACGTTATTGATTATACTTGACAAACTAGCCAGAATGGGCACAGGTAACGCAAAAGGTCGGCTATAGCGTATGTTTCAGTGCATGCCAGAATCAGCTTAATAAATGTTTAGCATACAGATTACTCAAATCCCGGTGAAGCGTTTTCGCAGCAGTGAGCAGGGACACAAAATAATAGGAAGGAGGAAGCCCACACGTCTACAGGAACCTGCCCCATGAACACTTTTTCTACTCTAGGCGCACATGACTACTCCAGGATATCTGCAGCCGGAATAATTTCCCTAGGCGAGGGAAGCGCAGTCCCCCTCACCAAAGCTCAGCTCACACATTGTGCACTGATTGCGCCGCGGCGCGTGGACGCGATGACGAGGCCGTAGCGCGGTGCTAGTCTGCACTGCGGAATTACAATTCTAATTCAGTGACACTGCGTGCAGTATTTTTGACTGCACGCGGTCCCCTGCACATATGCTCACCTGTCTTCCTTGTAGTTGCCGTCCATGTCGTGGCGAAAGATGGTCCTCGGCTCGCCGGGATTGCCGCTTCTCATGGCGTCTGTCAGCTGTTCCACGGTGCAGAGCAACGGTCGCTTGTTGAGCTCGAGAACGTCGTCGAGCATCATGCTCGGCGCAACTTCGCGAACAGGCTTCACTTGCTGAGCAGGGCCGCGCTTCCGCGAGAACGAAATTCCCATGCCGAAAAATGTGGCTGATCGAACGCATGGTTGGCACCACGCGCTGTTTCACTTCTTCTGGCACGCGCGCATGTGAGCTCGTGCCCGCTTCTTCGTTAATTGCTTTACCGAGCGAAGATGATGGTGATCGTGATCCTTAACATTTGGCATCTACCCACTTCAGCTAATTAGCCAAGACAAAGCGCATTTTATTTCGCCATAGCTCGTAATGTTCAATGTGACATCAAAGGACGAACAAAGTTGGCACGTAATATAATTTTCTAAAAATTCTAGTGCAAGGAAACTTTATTCGCCCTTTTATGTAACTTCGAATATTACGAGCGTAAATCTTTCGGATGAGTAATAGTTTAATCAGAAGCAAAGCAACAGTAAATCAATTTTTTACACAATAATCAGATAAATTAGGATCTACTAACAGAAGAATCTCAACAACAAGGATCTGCAGTGAATTTCTGCACAGCAAGGCATATATCCTATTCATGTGTTCCTGCGCAGAAGACCCCGAATGAAAGCAGTACAGTGCTTGATAGGGGAAGGCCGAGATTTCGCAATGGTATTTCGGAGGGGCTTTTCCTCCGATAGGCAAGGCGTCTGCATTCCAGCAAAAAGTGATCTATTGTGTCTAAGTCATAGCAAAAAGCTCATAATGGCGATACCTCCAGACCAACTCGATGCATGTAGAGATTGAATGTCGGGATTCTGTAACGCAACGTTGGCAATATTCAATTTTTCTTGCCTTTTCATTGCGCTGGTCACTGTGCATCATCATCATTTTTTTGAACGAAAGCTATGCTTCAACTTCCTCGAAACACCCTCTTTAGACAAACACTTCACACAACCACTTCGCTGCAGGCGCAGCTCTCCGTCCGTGCAGATTATATGGCACAGTTTCGTATGCATCTGTGCAGCATGTGTTCGCGTGTGAAATTCGCAAGAAGATATTATTCGCCGCAACATGAAGCAGGGCTGCGTATCTTCGACAGGATTTTGCCACTCGAGTACGGACTGGTATTACGGCAGCCCTACTAACTGACTTCACGTTCAAGGGCTTGCAGGAGAAACTCCTACTACGTTTATCTTTCTCATCATTAGCTGGATGAAATGCTCAGAAATTACCATGGCGAAAAATCTTATCTCTTTAATATAAGGTGTGTGAACCGCCATAAACTAAAATTCATTCATATGTTTCCAAAACCCAAGTACGGGAGAAGATTTAATCTTCATCGTGTTTTCGCTGATAAATGTCCATTATATTTTCCTGTTCTGTTTGGCTGTAAATTTGGCGCCGTGTACAAATGGTGTGGCTACTTTACCTTCAGTTCTCGATACCTTTCGACTCTGACCAAAGGCTCTAGCAGAGGAAAAAAACAGTGTGTGACCATGAGCAATGACGGAAAGATCCTGTCGCACTGTCTTAAATGAGAGGCATTTCTCGATGCACTTTAGTAACTTTGTTGCTATCTATCTATCTATCTATCTATCTATCTATCTATCTATCTATCTATCTATCTATCTATCTATCTATCTATCTATCTGTAAGCAGTATGCAGAAGTTATCTGTGTCACGCACACTGAAGGAACAAAGGACGCAGTACGCCGCAGCGCAAAGCAACAACAGGGCATTTGTTTGCACCTTCTACAAAGTACGTACGCTAGCCTTATTATACAAACAGCGTGCCATTGTAACTCGTAATTGATGTTGCTCGACTCACCGCAACAGGTTACTGAGGGAGTAGTGTTCGCACATGTTGGAAAACGAAGCCTACGTTGCTCGCGAGATATCTCTCGCGAAGAGAGGCCTAATCGGGGAAAGGCATTAGGGATTGTCCCGGAGAAGTCCGCCGCCATCGCGCGCGAGCGCTATGCGCGCGACAGCGTCCCAAGCCAGAGAGCGAGGGGCGACCCCAGTGGTGCCACAAATCCTAGCCACCAGTTTGTGCTACCGCGGGAACACCGGCGCCAACTTCAGCGCTGCGGTGAACTTAAAATGACGTCACGGCTCGTGCACCGCGGAAAAGCCACCTTGGTGTAGCTTCGATAAAACGCGTCCGCCACGCGATAACAACAGCTTATCAGGGGATGTAAACATCCCCACGAAGTCTACGGAGTAACATACTACGCAGAAGGTGGACAGACAACAGGAGAACGCAAGAACGCAGTGCCCCTAGTGCTTGGAGACGCCCACACTAGAGAGATTAATAGCTACAGTTTTAGTGTTGGGTACACGAGAGGATTTGCCTGCGCACGTTCTTTCGATCTATCGTACTTCCCTTAGGGGCAGGGACACATCAAAAGAACGCAAGAACGCGCTGCCCTAACTCGGGCCCCCCCAACATCTCTACTCTGCAAAGAGAAAGCGAACAATGACATGCTTCGAGCCAACAGCCCGGTAGACTGGCAATGGCAGTAGCGGCGGCCAACAGAAACGAGCGGCCTGGTTGGCTGTCGTTTGTTTACACAAAATCCTGGTATACATGTCGATTTCACGAGTTCCTCCGCTGGCCGCTGCGTTGCGCTCACACCCTCTAAAACTGATTTGGAAAGTGTGCTAGGCTGTATTTTTCCCGGATATTGGGCGGATTGTGCCTGCGTGTCTTCAATAATCGACCTAACAAGTTATCTCGCCTCCACTGAACCTCGACGTGCCTGCCCAAGCGGTCGCCGGAGTTCAGTAGAAAATCAAAATCAGCTTCACGTCAAACCTCGTCACTGTCGATCGGTTCTGTTCGCACGTGCTGTGAAAGATGCATGCCACTTAGGTTATTTATTTATACTCAAATATGTGCCCACTTACGCGCAATATTGTTAAGCAATGCAACAAAAAACTGCAAGAGTTGATCGGAGCACCTTGAAACTAAGGTGTGCGAGAATGCGAATTTTTACAAGCACCATAGAAACGAACACACGGAGCAATTGCACGTAAAACAAAACCAAACATCCATGCTCCCGATGCTTTCAGTTGATTACGTTCTCTTCAAGTGCGCATCTGTCATCACAGGCACACTGGGAACCGCGTCCTCCTGTCTGGCCGTCTTGACACGCACGCAAATGCCACATTTCTGTCCTCCATTGTGACTAGGCTATAATTTGTTTACGAAACTCCTATAGCTCTGAGTACCCTCTTATATATTATAAGAGCGCATAGTTAGGAAAATGCACGTATATGGCGCCGAATCGTTCATTTTGTAAGTTTTCGTTTTTCCTTTTTTTAATGCGAAACATTTATTTGGTGAGCTTAACTCACTTTTACCGTTATCTCTCTGTCTATACATATAACCGGCTATGCCACGGTGCTTTCCTATTCTCTCGTTAAGCTGACATACCCCAATATATCTATGGTGGAGTGTAAACGTATGACGAACATGACTGACTCATACTTGCACGACTGCGTGATGTACTTGTCATTTACGTCAAGATTAACAATACTACAGTCACGTGTGGCTCATATTGTTTGACCCATGGTTTGCGGGTATGCGCCACATGTGTTTGAATTTCATACATCCTATGTCAAGGACAAACTAATATATATATTCAGCGTATAAGAACACCCCTAAATACGAGAAAGGCATATCGTTTGTCGCAGTCTGCGATCCAGTTGCAGGTATAACAAGAACACAGGCGCACATGGAACCTACAAAGCGGTGGGTATCAAAACCGGGCGCCAAGCAAGCAATCTATCGCTAAACTACCGCGGGACCTCGCTCGCGGTATAGCATATAAAATTATTCCATCAGCAGTTGTGATAATGGTGCCTGTGTAACGTCAGTTGTGCATCCAATATGAGTTTAGCGCTATCACAGCAATATAATGAGCAATATGTATGTTCTCCTACCCCTCAGCATGCCTTTGTCCAACTTGGCTCGAACCTGTAGGAATGCTTCAACAAACGACGCTTATGACCCCCCCCCCTCTCAGCGCACCGTAGCATGCACTTCTCGTCCACAAAACGGGCGTCTGTGCGCTAAAGTGAGCGCCAACGTCACGCGTACAATGAGATACCATTCGGTCACCCCGGTGCTGTCGACGTTCGTCGTTAGCCCAAGTTAAGCATACACAGCCTCATACGCTTTGCACAAAATTCTTGATTCTACTCGTAACTCTCGGCTGAACGGCAACCAATTCTTCATAGGCAATTTCCCCCTGACTGCTTTGCACGGCAGCTATTCTCACAGTGCGTGGGATCTGCGGCATTTTCTTAAACACAGAAGTTGTTCAGCCACACATAAAAGCGGTTGTCCCTCCGCTGAAAACTCACCGCGCCTTTGCCTAGCAACCACGGACGCCACCGCTGCTCACCGCTTGGCCTTACCTCGCCTCGCTACCGCGGCAGTTCATGTGACGTCAAGCCAAGCTGCGCATGCGCCGAAGCAGTAGCAATGGAGAAGCAGCCGCCAAGCTGTGCTGAACAAAGGCACATGCCGCGCCTAGCTAACGGAACGGCTGGTGTGACGCAAGCACATCCGCGTACCTAGAGTTAGGTGCACACTGTATTATAACAAATGGTTAAGATTAACTTGGTGTGCCCCACTAATAGTGGCGGACTCGAGGCAGTGGAGTGTCTGACTCGCATATCAACGTTCTGACCCAAAGGAACCCACGATGATTCTGACATGCTCATTGTTTTATTGATATAAGTTGAAATCCCAGGCGTAGAGAACCGTTCTTCGATGTACGGTAAAGGCGAAGATGTAGATGACGGGGAGCGTGATGGCAAAACTTGTCATTGCATTTCGTCGACGGAGACGGCGATCGCCATAAGCACAACTGGAAGCTGAAATTTGCGCGAGTTGGTACGTAATGCCCAATTATCACAGGACAGGGATAATTGAAGATCCATGGGAGAGGCCTTCGCCCTGCAGTGGTCGTAGACAGGCTGATGATGATGATGGTACGTAATGCTGGCTGTAGTAAGCAGCTAAATGACAAAGCACTGAGGGGAGATGATGTGGCACACACCGCCACAGGTGACTGGATGTGCCACTTTTCTCCTTAGCGCTTCGTGTTTGGACTGCTTACTACATTCAACAATTGGTTGTATGTATAGCAAACAAAAAGCATTGTCGCACGTTTAAGAGCTGACATTGTAAAAAGCTATCAATCCGGATCGTCCGATCAAGGAAGCATACAGGGGATTCCGCTATGACTGGTTTCCTCAAGCAGCTTCCTCTGAGCGTCCACATATTATAACCTGTGCTGTAGAAAAAGCGCGCCGCCGAAAATTTTTAGTAGCTGTTCGAGTTTTTCATTCCAAAGGCACAATGTGATTATGAGGGACACAATAGTGAAGGGCCCCAGAAATTTTCACCACGTGGTTTTCCCTAAAGCGCGCCGATAACGCAAAGTACATGGGCCTCTGGTACTTTCACCTCTATCAAAAATGCGGTCACCGCGGCTGGGACCGAACCCTCGTCTATTGGTTCAGGAGCCAAACGCCGTAACCGCTATAGACCCTTTTCATAAAAGGGCGCCTCTAGCGCTGAACGCGCGAACTACAGCGAGCTGCCATGATGAGGACAGACTAGCAGACGATGCGAGCCTTGGGGAATGTCAATGCACGAGTACGTGATACTTCAGCACCGCCGAATACTGAATTGCTCCTGTTTGTTATTGGGGTGCTTAATTGTTTGAACCCGTTGTATGATAATCCAAACGCCCGACGTTCTAGCATTGAGGTTGCCGTGACAAGAACAGTGAAAAGGTTTAATTAGAAGCCAGAGGAGCTGTGACGCACCACACGCGATTAGAAAATGGTGCGTGTATTCACTTTTACTATATCGTAATGGCCGTGACCATAACTGTGATTAAGGAGGCATGTACACTTATTCCTTTGGCTACAGCCTTATAGATTATTGGCCAAGTTCTTATCCACAGACCTCCGCTGCTGAGTCGCTTAAAGTTGTAACCAACTCTTGTAGCCCAAACTATTTGAACCAATTCTTGTCTGGTGTAATATTATAAGGGGCGGAATGTCCGAAGCTTTCAGCACGCCAAAAGGTTTTTCATTACCTTTGATGTCGACCGACGGTTCTTCCCTACGGACGACAAGAATGCACTACAGCCTAGCCTAGTACGGCTTCAAGTTTTAAAAACCTAGTTCTAAACAAACGGCTCAGTACAATAAATGATTAAAATCACACTTGCCGTTGGGTTCTCATTCATAAACGCGCTGCACACACATATATAGGAAAGTTTCAGTGGGGCAAGCTGAGCTTTCTTTTCCTTTTTATTGTTTTTTAATATGCGGTGGATTGCGATGCGCGAGCATGAAAGTTCGCTAGGGCAGCCGGAGCCAAGGGCGACTGCAAATATAATACGCTGCAAACAAAAATAAGGATGCGTGCATTTCCTAGGCGGTGACCGCAGCCATGAACAGTACCGTGAATAACGACAGCATTCATCGGTGCATGCAAGAGAGGTTGACAGCCTTACCAGGAAAATGATTACGCAGTATTCTCGCCAAATGCTCTTGCAGAGTTCATCAATAAGGTTAAGACAACCATTATTCATCATCATAATTCTCACGCCGATTTTTATTTTTTTTACCTGCGGTCATGTTCTGTGCGCTTTTAGCCAACAAGCTGCGCGGACACTTATCCATGCTGCTCGGAGGGGCCCGGGAAATGACTAACAAAAACAACCAAGCTTTGCTCAATGAACTTTATTGAAAAGTGCTTCTTTCCTGCTGCGGAACGTGTACGACGACCTTCGAAATATAATGGTGCCCCCTCGGTGTTCGCTGCGGGAGAAAAAAAATTCACAGCCCACTCATCATCATTCACGGAGTGAATGATGATGAGTGGGCGAAGCTCCGGAGGTTCATCGTAGATCGTGTCAGAGAAGACCATGACGTTCAGGACGAACGCGGCCACTAGTGCGATAACGCGGCAGCAGCTCGAGAATTCAGAGTTTGTGGACAATCTGCTCAACCGCGATCTTGGATTCATGCGACGAGCACGAGCCGCCGCGGCCCTCCGCGCCCGCCGCTCCGCTTCGTCCATGCCCCACCAACGATCCGACACGTACGGCAACGATCCAGGACACTGAGAGAGGCACTCGTTCCCCGCGCACCCAGGCACAGCCCGCGCAGCAGCCAATCGGAGAGCAGCTGCACCGCCAACGCCATCTAGCGTACCTTCACCCAACCGCCATATTGTACGCATGTGTATGGGCACGGCCGCTCGATTAGCAACGCACGAGGTGCGGCCTGCTACGTCGCGCGGCGAACAAAAGCGGAGCTGTGAAGCGAAAGTTGACAGTTTTCGCCACTTTTTCGGAGGGGGCGCCACTGCTACGGGACAACTCTTCCGCCTCTCGCCGCGCGGGCCGTTCTGCGAACCAGTACGGGACGAGTTTTCTGTGTGTGTCGACGAAATTCTGCACCTCGCTCGCACGCCCTCTGACTGCAACGTGTCGAGGTGCTTCACGTATTGTGCCATTGCCTCCTATAATTTTGGTTGTGCACGGCATTATGACGCGCAACTGTTGCGCGCCGCTGTGTCGCACAAACGCAAGGAAGGACCCTCAGATCCGGTGCCACGAATTTCCGTGCGACGTAGATCGCCGTAAAGTATGACTAAAAAACATTTCCCGACAGGGAATAACTGGAAAAGCAAGCGTGTGCGGGCCAAATGACAGGTCGCTGGTGTACTCACGTCGCTTTGCTGACGGTGGCTATAAGAAGTCCACGAAGCTCAAGCTATTGCTTCCAACGGCTGTTCCGACGGCAGTTCGTGCGCTTGTCATCAACACTTCTACCAAATTGTGTGATATGTCGCGAAAAGTCGTGTGACAGGGGTGAACAAAGCCACACCGAGGAGACCTGTGAGGTGCTTCTGAGCAAACTGTTGCGGCAAACAGGGCCCGAGACCTGAACGCAACTGTGCCGCGGTGCAAACTCGCTTACAAGCCTCTGTTACGGAAGGTGCTGCGACTTTGATGCAACGAGTCGCCTTTCCGTGGATGTACATGTTGTAACTTCTAAATAAAGAAATGAGCCTGACACCGCCTTCCTCGACTTTTTTTTTTCAGTCAGCCAATCCGAACTAGTTCCGTCCTTACATAGAAATGCAAACGCGCGTCTCCAAAGAGGCTGAATGTTCATTTAGTTGTAGATGTCTGGCTGCTATTTATAAAACGCTGGAACTAAAACACTATATAAGAACATGATTTGGCCAATCCAGTAAGTCGTATGCACGCCTTTGTAAGAACGTCTAATAAAACGAAGATCTTGCATTTCAGCCACTATAGAAGAACGCCGCGCCATTGCTCTATTGTGTTTATTTCACAAGTAGATTTATAGTTACAAATTTCACAGTTTGCTGCTTCATACTCCTTTGCGCACATCTCGACGCATTCACAACGCGCGTAGTTTCATGGGAATACATGGTCGCACACAAGTATTTAACTCATCACCACTACCTAGAGCCACTGCACATTGGAACGGTCTTCCTAATCACATTGTATCCATTGCTAACCGTAGAACATTCCATGATAACCTAATTTTGTTGCGCTTTATCATTGTATAACGTTCTACTGCTTGTAATATTTGTCTTGTGTCTTTTATGTTTTCACTTTATTTTTTATTTGTTGAATTTTTGTATTTTCTGTTTTGTATATACGGATGCCCCCTTACTCAATGCCCTTCAATGGGCCTCTAAGGAATTTTGAATAATATTAACAGGTTTTTCTTTCATGAGCAAACAAGCGCATCAAGCGAAGCAAGTATTCAAGCAAGCGATAAGGAACTTGCCAGTTATATTGAACGGTGGTCACGCGTCGAAACCTGCGGCAAAAGTGCGCGGTTCGGGCTCGCGCAAGTCCATTAGCGGCCCAATGCCCGTACCGACCTCCTGGGTGTAGTATAGTATTCATGTTCTTGCAGGCAGCGTAGAGATCTTATTTTGGCAAAGCAATACACAGTCTTGCCTGAGTAAAATACAAACTCTCAGCGCGCCGCTGCGCGAAACATGCAGAACCAGCGGCTCCTCCCGCGCGCGCTTGTCCCGTAGCAGTGGCGCCGCTGCGGCGGCGCGTAGAACTAGGCTCGTCACGCCAGTTTCGGGCGACGTCGCAGGCCGCACCACCTGCGTTTTATCTAGCGGCCGTGGTATGGGACAGCGCCCTCCCGGAAACGAGACGAGAAATGGAGATGACGACACAGAATGCGTACAGCGCCATCTAGCGTATCGTCCCCCAAATGCAGTTTGCATGCATCTCTATGGGACAGCGCCATCTATTGTATGCTATTTTATGCTAAGGCAGACGCTACTGGCTACGCAGGATGCATCGACAACCGAGAACCGCCCAGGTGATGCCATAAGGAGCTTCGCCCCTAAAAAACGAAAACATCCGTAAACAGTGCGAACACAAACGTCGCTGCGTACACAGCACCGGCAGCATGTTTATGTGCACGCACATGCAGAACGGTAGCGACTCACCTTTCTTGTTCCTAGGATCGAGGCACGAAAAGTCGATGTGGCAACGTAAACCTCGCCAAAATACGGCGAACCCTTTTCCTCATTCGGGATAGATGCCAGGTGTTGACGGTGACTGCTGCAGACTTTGACAACGCATGCTTGCAGGTTTATCATCGTCTTACGACCGAGCCACTCTGCCCTACCAACCCTTTAGTGGGCACAAAATACCACTAACTGTAGAAAAGAAGCCCTTCGGGGCACGATCACATTGCAAAAAAGCACGTTCGTAAACACAGACGACGAGACTTCGGCGGATCACATTGGAACCAGCTGCCAGCACACTCGCGCCATGCCCCCGCCACCCCCGCTCTGCAGCGAAGCCTTCATGATGGCGCCCCGCGAACCCATGATTCCTTGCAAAACGAAACTGACGAAAAGCCCACCAACAGGTGCCGTATTTATGAAAAGGGTCTATACCACCGCGGTGACTTCGAAATCTTTGAGGACAGAATTTGCATTCTCCGCTAAGCTTCTGCGAGAGCAGTTCAAGCATCTGTTTATTTTGTATAGTGAACTTTTACGAAGCACAATATTTGCTGTAGGGTAACTCAATAATAAGGAATCATTAGCGTGTCACAATCTTTTCGAGCTACAGCAAAATCTATCTGCCCTTGAAGTCGATCTGAGAAAACTTTTAGGTTTTCGTACAACAGTGGTTTGGTTGGTGGAAACCTTGCTCAGTGTCCTGCAAAGGCCTTAGCTGACCGGGCCTTGGGTCTTCCGCGAGGGGAGGTCGAGGCATTGTTTCATTGCCGCCTCGAGGGCCTGCTGGACGGCCCAGAGTTGGTCAGCGAAGCTGAACTGCACAGGGCAGAGGCCATCTTCGGCGGGAGGGTTCTCGAGATGGCGCCTTCTGTGTTTTTGATACAATGCGTGATGGTAGCTATTTGCGTTTGGCATATTGTGCAATGGTCCGAAGTGTATAGTTCTGAGTATATTTGTTGGTGCTCTGCTGAGATATGCGTTCTGTTGCAATTGACGGAAGGCTGTGGCTTGTACCCTACTCAGTTTGTAACTTGGTGGGGGATAGACGCGGCGTCCTAGATAGTAGGCTTTGGTGATCTCGTTATAGTGAGTTGATCTTTGTTGCACATGTACAAACGGTTCTATCCGGGACAGTCTGTAAGTTCACGAGCCTTGAAGTTTGCCGTTTCAATGTGGTTACGGAGTGTTTCGTGGACTTGTCGCATGTGTGCTGGAAACAGTGGCGCACCGACGAGGGGGGGGGGGGGGTTCGGGGGTTGTAACCCCCCCTGAAGCTGACCTAACCCCCTCCCACTACGTAACTGCTCCTATGTCCTAGAAATAACGAAAGGGAAGGGGTCAAGGGCTCGTTCTTTATTTGTTAGAAACAACTTAATGAGCCAACAGACAATGATCTATGTCCTAGAAGAATGTGGAGCTGATGTCTGCAAAACGCTGAAGAAATAATAAAAATAATCATCGTCATTGATGTCACTATTATTCGGCATTTTATTTAGTTTTTTTTACACACGCAACAACTGTGTACTCACTTGCCCGGTCTTTCGTGAAAAATTGAAACCCCCCGGCAGAAATCCTGGGTGCGCTACTGGCTGAAAACCATTGTATCCGGGTTTGGTCTTCTGCTGTTACTAGCGTGGTGTTGCGCTACAGTATCCGATAGGGCGTCTCAGATATCCAACCTTTGGCAAAGTTTCTAATGGCTTGTCGCGAGTCTCTGAGGACTGTGGTGCATGACGGGTCCGTGAGGGCCAATGCAATGGCCGCCTCCTTGGCCTCTTCGGCCTTTTCGCATGTTATGCTGGCAGAGACCCTGAACAATCCAGTGCAATCCACTGGTACGATAGTAAAGCGTAAGCCACCTACGTATTGCGCTGCATCGACGAATCATGCGCCTAATTCGTTCTTGTGTGCGTTGATGAGGGCCTTCACTCTGGCGACCCTTCTGCTTTGATTGTGCTCGTGGTGCATGTTCATTGGAATTGGTTGGATTCTTCTGTTTCTCATTTCTTCCGGGATGCTTTTGTTCTGCCCCTGGTGGACATGATATCGAATTTGGAGGTATTCGAGGATTTGCCGACTGGCCTTGCCACTGGATAATCTCTAGAGCTTTGATGTGGTTGTGCCTCTGTGATTTCCTTTAAAGGAGTACTGACACCAAATTTCGAAGCTGAGTTTACTCTACTATACAAGTCTCCTATATGCGTAGACACCTCTGAGCAAATGTTAAGCTCAGGAAATTCTGATAAGATATTTTAATTGGACGTCAAAGTCAATATTCACATGGCGTGCCTACTGACATCGACACTAGTATGACGTCAGGTTACAGTAGGAATTTTGGTGACTTCACGCAGCAGTATGGCCAGTTGTGATGACGTCACGTACAAAAACACGCAAAATGGCCGCTCGTGCGTCACTCTCGGTGGTATGCTCTCGCCGTTCAGTCGCTGCAGTTGACAGTGCCCGTGAAGCGAGCGAGAGAAGTCGAATTACCCTCTATCGTTGTGTGTGCCCGCGTATAATCAGAAGGCAAGCTCTCTATGGCGCCGACATTTTCCCCTGAAATGCCGCGGAGGTCTCGGAGGCCACATTAGCTTATCGGAGGCTCCGGAGTCACGCCGACACCCACCGTGCGTGCCGTACGTTGCATCTTGCACAGTGCCGAAGTATTTGCTGTCGTCGCGGAGTCACTATACTAAAATTTGAACATTGTTGACCCCGCACTTGCTGCAGGCGCTGTGCGCGAGAGACCACTAGGCGAAAACGTCACGATTTTTTGCGGGAACACGTCACGAGGGCTCATTACTATGCACATACTGTGTCGTGACGTCAGGCTACAGTAGGAACCGAAACCGGCTTTTAAAGGCATGCTGTAAATAAATTTTCACGGCGCGCTCACGCTTACCAGTACGTTTTCTGGGCTCTGGAGGTCTTGGCCTTTCATTTCATGCAAAAAAACGCCAACTGAAAATTTTCGTGGCAGTACTCCTTTAAGGTATTGTGCACGCCAAGGCGCTACAGGTGCTCAGTGCTGGTGGTTGTAGGAAGTCCGAGTGCTACTTTTGATGACGTCAATTTTGTTTTCTTCCCCCTTATACCAGTTGTGAATGACGCCACATATGCAACGTGGCATATGACAAATGAGTGAATGAGTCTAATGAGGTTACCCTCTTTGACTCCTCCCCTTTGGCTAGAGATCTTAAGGCCGATTGCGTTCGTCGTCTTGTGTTTCGGTTTGGCGATTGCCTCTCCGATTACGCCATTGTGTTCAATGATCATGCCAAGGAGTCGGATTTTGTGTATGATTGGTATTACTGATCCGTTGTGTGCACGTATAGTAATTTCTTCACTGCCTTTTTTGATGTCGGTGTCATTCTGCTCGGGCGATCTACCCTTGAGTGAGGGTCTATAACGTAGCAGTTAAGACTTCTTTGGCGATCATCTTAAGCCTGTGTTTTTAAGGTGTTCTTCAACCACCTCCACAGCTAGCTGTAGCTTGCTCTCGACGTGGCCGTCGCTACCTTCGTTGACCCAAATCGTGATGTCATCCGCATATATGGTGTGCTTGATCGATTCTTGCAGTTTTTTTGGCTCAAGCGATCACGACTAGCTTGAATAGCGTGGGTGAAATGACACAGCCCTGTGTGGCGCCACATCTACCCAATTCACCCTCTTCTGATTGGGCGTCAACAGCTATCAGCACAGCCCTTCTGTGGGATAGGAAGTCCTTGACGTAATTGTGGGTGCATGCTCCCATATCCAGCTCAGAGGTTTCCTTCAGTATCACCGTGTGTGCTATTGTGTCAAAGGTGCTTTGAAGGTGCAGGCATGGGATTGCCAAGGTGCCCCTAGCTGTGTTGTCCAGAATACAGTGTTTCAGCGATAAACGATAGTCGTTAGTCAAATAGATGTCTGCATCAAATCACGTAATTGGCATGCACGTTAGCAGGGAAGAGTAAACTATCTCTGCGAGAAGCCTTTCTGGTCCATTGCGAACTCTACATGATTGATTGAATGAAATATAAATAGAAATCACAATGAAACCTTTGATTTTCGCTTGCTTGAGATTTTCGTCCTCGCCAGGATCCATCCCTTCTTCAGTTGCTCTCAGGGCCAGAGAATGTTCCTGAAATTTAGCACAATATTACTTGTGAGGCTTCTGTAGTGTTTTTGTACTGAAGGCGCTTGTCTCATCATCATCATCATCATCAGCCCATCTTTTGTCCACTGCAGGACGGAGGCCTCTCCCAATGCTATCCATCCTTTCCTGTTCTGTGCGACCTGATTCCATTTTATGCCTGCGAATTTCTTAATTTCGTAAGTCCATGTTACTCTCTCGTCCACGGCTGCGCTTACCTCCTCTTGGTATCCATTCCGTCGTTCTAACTGTCCATCGGTTGCCTAGCCTTCTCATCACCTGACGAGCCTCATGCCCATTTTTTCTTATTTACTTCGACTGTTATGTCAGCTACCCCTGTCTGTTTTCTAACCCACTCGGTTCTCTTCCTATCTCTTAAAGTAACGCCTGTCATTTTTCGTTCCATCGCCCGCTGTGTGGTTCTTAACTTCCTTTCTAGCTTCTTAGTAATTCTCCAAGTTTCCGCCCCATATGTCAGTACTGGCAAAATAGAGTAATTATATAATTTCCTCATAAGTGACAATGGTAAGTTCCCGTTCATGAGCTGGTAGTGTCTCCCGTATGCGCGCCATCCCATGCTTATTCTTCGGTGTATTTCTTTTACGTGAGTAGGTGCTGCTGTCAGTAGCTGTACTAGATAATTGTATTCTTGTACGACCTCTACTGTCTGGTTTTCAATCGTGAAGGCACGTTCTTTCGCCGTGCCACCTATCATTACTTTGTTTTTGCATGTTCATCTTTATTCCTACCTTAGCGCTTTCCCTGCTTCAGTATACAATCATCTTCTGTAGTTAGTCGCCATCATTGCTGAAGAGTATTATGACGTCGGCGAAGCGTAAATTCCTAAAATATTCGCCGTAAATCCTGAGTCCTGTTTCATCCCAGTCTCGTCTTTTGAAATTTCTTACAAGCATGCAGTAAATAGCATTGGAGAGATTGCATCTCTTTGTGTGTCACTTTTCTGAATCGGAATTTTCCTGCTTTTCTTACGCAGGAGTAGGGTGACTGTAGTCTACTAAAAAAAGGAAACAAAAGCTTCGCCAGTTGTGCCCCAGGTCTCATCAATGCCATTTCGCTCAGAGTGCTTTGACGGTTCCTTTCGTTATACAAATGCTTTACATTGCCTTTTACTAATAAGGAATGTGAAGCGCTTATTGTCAAACTTCAGCGAAATACATGTTCCAACAACAAAACGTGTTGGTAGATACAATAGCACAATGTTAAGCGGCGCCTGTCCGCTTGTATGGATTCGTTAATGGAAACGCCTGACAGGAGATGTAACTACCGGCCGGAAAGTAAGCGGGCCTGAACAGTAACTATAGAATTAAAGGATATATTGTGTTTCGCGAGTGTTAGCACGAGCTCATTTTAGGATGGGATTCTTTAGGATGGGACCCAGCACCTCCACCACTTATAAGGGACCGTTTAATCTGGCCGATCACGAGCTGCGAAGACGAAGGTCGGACCGTCCAGATGATGATGATATATACAGATGAGGAAGAAATACAGGTGATGATGATGTCCAGAGATGAAGAAGAGTCATTCATAGATCGCGCTCACAATATTGTCTATATTCAGTCTTCAGTGCAGCACTGCGACGTAATAAACTCTTGTGTAGCTATAGCGCCTATGCGAACATCGTGCCTCTCTCTGGGGCCTTTCTGTTTCTCACCTTTCTCTTTATATCTCGCTCCTGTCGATCACTCTCCCAAGACTCAGGTTCTCGCTCCTCGCATCTTTATTAAATGCGGCCCTTGATTAAATGCGAAGCATTTCTTGGCGAACTTGAGCCAGTTTGACCGCATCTATCTATCCACCTCGCTGCCTATGTCACGGTACTCCCGGCCGTCTCGTTCTCCTGATATACACGAATATTTCCATGGTAGGATACAAATGGCATGACGAAAACCGATGACTGACCTTTACACCACTAACATGATACACTCGTCATATATGTGACGTCTAATGACGCTGCAATCTCTTGTGGATCATGCCAGTAGTGCCCGGCACACGGAAGTGGGTACGCGCCACAGGTGTTTAAATCTTGTGGAACATATGTCCAACGAAGAATCAACCAAAATTGACATGCGTAATGCCGGGCCGGCGGTAAATAGACATATGAAACGCCGCGACTGCGGGAATCGAACTCGCAACTTTGACCGACGCCCCAAGTTTTCTGCACCTCCCACCGGTGCACTGCCTGCAGGGTTGATACACTCGAGAGCCGGCCCAAAGACTTCCGCTTTTAAGATATGAAACACCAGCTGTGGTAGGCTGGTGGTTGAAAACTAGACATAAAAAGCACAGACACACATGCAACCTACCAAGCTTTCGCACGGTATCGAACACGGGCTCTTGAGGTGCCAAGCAAGCACGTTACCGCTAGGCTACGGCTGATTCTCCCACTCGGTGAATGCTATAGTAAATAAACCAATTGCACCAGCCCAGTCGTCACGATGGTGCATGCGTAGCATGAACTCCACTTCTAATGTATGATAAGCAATATCATTGCAATACATATGTCCTCCTACCATTCGGTATGCTTTATGCAACTTTGCTCCATTCCGTAGAAATACTTCAAAGAACGACGCTTCTGCTGATAGCCCACCAAGGCACCACTAGTGCATTTTTCTTTAAAAAAAATGGCCGCGTATCTCTGTGCTTCGCTGCAAATGTCGTCGAAAGACGATAGTCTTCTACCGGCCGTACTACATGAGTCCCGGTTCATCTGCGGTTCGGCACGAGCTTCGGGCGTCTGTTCAGCCGCTGGGTACGCTCGCTTAGCCTCCCAGTCAGTGACAATTCGCGCATCGCGCACCTCGTCTGTTTCCTGTTGCCTCCGGGCACGCCTCGATTCACGATCTTTCGCTAGCCGCTGGGCTCGTTGCTCTGACGTTTCCTGGGCACGCTTGAGACGACGGGCATCGGCACGCCGGCGCTTCTCCGCTGCAATCTGCTCGTCGGTCTTTTCCCTGCGTTGTTTGGGTATGTCTTGTAGAGTGTGTTCTATATCATCAAACGGCCGTTTATGTTTTGCCTTGCCTCAGACAGCGCCCCGTCTATGTTGAATCGGCCGCATGTGGCTGGCATTGATGAAATTGAGGCAGCGCTGCGTGAGATATGGATGCCATCTGGCCATGATATCGGGAGACGCAAGAAGTTTGCGTAGTACGCAGAGCTACTGGTAGGTGGCAGCACCGTGTCGTTTTACCGAAGCGCAATAAACACTGCGGTCTTTATGCACATATCTATGCATTTTCTCAAATAAAGGAATACACCACCCAATACTCACGTATTGATGTTGTGCCTCAGATATGCGTAATATTCGCTTTTTGATATAATGGTTTCTGCGTATGAACGCAGAAACCAGATCAAGATGGGTGGTCCGTGAGGAAGGGGTTAAACTTTCACCATTCTACTGAATCGGGTGAAGCAGGACAGACACACACACAGACCAAACTTTCTGCGTTGAAGTATCCCAAGACTATCGTCTTTAAAAACAGATGTCTGTGCTTTGGACTAACGTTAGTTCTAACGTTACATAGTACCAAGAGCTACTATTCAGAAGGCACGGTTTTGTTTGACGTTCCTGGTTGTCCCATGTTAAAATACTCATGAGTGGGTACATGCGTTTTGCACAGAAGCCTTAATCCTACTCGTAAGAGTTGGCTGAATGCCAAAATCATTATATTTCTTATAAGGAATTTCCACGTTCGCTGCTTCGCGTGACACCGATTCCCCCAGTGGGTGGGATCTGCAGGGTTTTTTTTCCTTTTTCTTTCTCTATGAAGATCGTACTATTATCTGACTTCCATATGTTGCGGCACACTAGATTATTCTGCCGTTGCTAAAATTTTAACTCTACAAGTGCTATCGGCAGGACTAAAGTTATAACGCTGAACTTAGTTCCGCAGTTAGTCCAAAAACGACTCATAATCTGTGGCCACCAGCGCAGTTACTCAAAGCAAAGCAATACTTCCTTCAGGTTTTTCGGATCAGGATGTCGTGCCACTGATGCTAAGTCATGTTCACTGTTGTTTAATTTACACAACACTTATCGCATTGGTTTACAAGGGAACCCTAAAAAGGTTCTGACGATTTTCTACAGGGGCATTGAGCCAGCAGTTCAGGGCCCGTATTCACGAAAACAACTTACGACAAAAAAGCTCTTAAGAGAAAATTTTAGCCAATGCCGCTGCTGCACATATCATTAGAGACGCTTCCCGACCAATGGCAAAAAGCACTTACGAAAGTGAAGTTTTGTGAATTCGACCCCAGGTCCTTCTGTTAATCAATATCAGTGTTCTGCGTTACGTGCGCGATTCACTACGAGCACTCAAATATGCGCATCCTAACGACCTAAGAGACTCAGCCAAGAGTTTTAAAGAGTTCCTTCCCATATCACATGCTATGGTCACACAACATCACGGCCACGGCTAATTTGTTTGGCTATACAGACAACTGATGGCCTCGCCACGGTGGCCTAGTGGCTATGGCACTCGGCTGCTGATCCGAGGGAGGCGGGATCAAATCCCGGCCGCGGCGGCTCCATTTCGATGGAGGCAAAATGTCGAGGGCCGCGTACTTTCACGTGCCTTTGCGATGGATGGATGGATGGATGGAAAAACTTTATTGAGGTCCATTAGGTCGCGCTAGTTTTCTAGCGCGAAGCGGGCCGCCAGAGCCCATTAAAGGACCCCAGGTGGTCGAAATTTCCCGAGCCCTCCGCTACGACGCTTCTGATAATGAAATTGTGGTTTCGGGACGTAAAACTCCAGAAATCAAACAACCCAGACAACCGATGTGCTGACTGACTTACCAACTCGCGGGGTAGTCGCGGCAGATTTCAATGCGCTCCTTGACCAGTGGGCACCAAATCATGGAGGCCACAGAAAATCTCAGCCGACACGTTACAACTGCACTGGGAGGTGCAGCCATCAATAGCGTGAACCCAGCCAGTCGGTGACGTTGAGAAGGAAAACCAGTTTTGAGAAGGATGGTAATTTCCGACTTCCCGTGCTTGTATTCATACAAGTTGTTTAGCATATATTAAGGCGCGAATTATTTGTGAATGTTACGACATATCGTCTTACACAATTTCAGAAACCATTCCAGGACGCCTCTAATAAAAGCCCAACTTCTCGAAAAAGATCACGGGTGACTGAACGAAGCGCTTGGATCTATTTTCCTTATAATTACCTCACCAGCCAAGGCGGGTTCGGTCAAAGATGTTTACGCTACAGAGTAGAAGTAAAAGCGCAGACAACACTAGCCCTTTGTTTCCTGTGTTTTGAGCTGCGTGTTTGTGTTGTGACGCAGCTTGGCAGAAATAGCACATTGAAGATATCTCTTCGACCACCGGAAACTGTGCAGGCGTGTTCAGCTTTTCTGTTATTCGTTCGAATGCTTCACTGCAGCGCTCACAAGCCCTAACAGTGAGTGGACACGTTACTCAAAAAATAATAATAATAATAATCAGCTGCTGTCATGGCGAACCTCTTCTAAAATGCGCAACCCCCAATGACTCGATAAATCCCATCGATATCAGGTTTCCCCCCAAGACAATACTTCGCTTGCTAACATCGCTGGCGTTAACTACAATCCACAAATATAGCGATACTCACGCCAACCGCCTGACAACCGCAGGTGACTCGCTCTCGATTAGACCCGAAGACTCTAATGCCTGCTCCTGCAGGGTGGGTCGAAACGCAACGCACATCCACAGGGTCCAGGATTTTGGTTAGTTCAAGCCTGAGGGGTCTCTATTCCCCTGCTTCTACTTACTCGCCTCTCTCTTATGGCATATACCTAATATAGGCCACTGGCCAAGGCATCTGCGGATTATTCAAAATTTTCTTCTACGGGCAAAATTTCTGGCTGTTATGTTAAATTATACTGAAATTTAAGGTGTAAGTTACCAGTTTCCCCAAAATTAAGTTTTAAAAGACTGTTATGAAAGTTTGCTGTGAACACAATGCTTTTATCTCCTCGCACGCTTTCTGTTCTTTGCGCTCGCACCTTAGGCGGCGGGCATGGACGTGTCTGCAAAACCAGCCAGTATGAACTTAGTTCACTGCGCGCAGCATGGAGACGATTTATTGTCACTACACCTTGAGCAAATGTTTATATAAGCCATATGGCACATGGCTTCTAGATGAGCTTCTCAAAGGGCACGTATACAATTGAGGTTCAGCCACAGGGAGCAACGTAGCTTTGCGTGTGAGAGATTGCAACGGCTGCTCTCTTTCAGCGCACCAACATTCTAGGCAGAGGGAGGTCCAGGATCGAGCGCGAACTGCTTGAAGGGTTCCTCGTCCAAAATAATGGGCAGGTTTCTTTAACCCTTTCCCTCAGTAGTTATCGCAGGAACCCGCTGTAGTTATGGCAGAGGAAGACTGGCAGTTTCTATCGGTACATGGCTGACTATCAATGCGTTGATCCGTTTCTGAATGTAGCTTCATTGAGACTGATCGAATGAGTTTAAATTTGAGTGAGTCGGCCTGTCCATTTTCGTAAACCTTTTCTTGCTAATTCCACGTGTTAGCAGGCAATTTCTCGGGCCCTTGCGAACAGTGATGCTCAGAGTGGAGCACCCGACAACCAGCGTAGCCAACTAAATGTAATAACTACAAAGTTTGTGAGAAACAACCGAGTCCTAAAGCAGGTTAGTAAGAGAATCCATACTGCGACATGATTATGTGTGACACGTTTGTTGAACAGCTCTCGGAATGACCTGCAATGAGGTCGCAGTTGTTAAGCAGATCTATTCAAGCTTTCATAGCTTTAGTTTTTATAGAGTGGCTATAAGGAGCGTAATAACTATCTAAGTGGCTGATGTATCCCATGGTGAATATTCTGGGAGGGACGCAGGATCTCTTTCGTTAGTGGTGGTGAAGTCGACTTAACTTCACAAAAGTCAGTGTTCGGCACCACAAAAGCACTTAAACGTATCAGAAGAACCTCATATTTGTCTCGTGCTTTTTGCTATTCGACGTATTTACCGCTAAAGAAAAACAGCGACGTAGTAAAGAAACGCTAGACGGCAGGTCCTTTCCTGCGTCCCTGTTTTTGTTTAGCGGTAAACATGTCGTAAAGCATTTAAACGTAGTTAATTAAACGGGTGTTTGTAATTGAATACATACGAAGGTAGCTATCTCGTGAAAAGTACGCATTGCATTGTATTGAGGGATCATCTAAGTATATAAAAACAATGAAACGAAATTGCACTGCCAGTCACTTCCACATAGAATAGCACAATGGTAGGGATTTGTCGCAATTGTTCGGCCTGAAATGTGAAATACGCATGCAAGCTTGCACTGCTGAAACAGCATGCACTGTTTTTTTTTTAATTTCTCTCACAACAAGCCTTCCTTAATGTACTGCCATCCATTAAATCACAGAATCCTGTGTGGTAGCACGAACATTGCTTCTTCGAGTGAGTTTATTGCTTGGAAATTTTCTACCGTAAGGATCCTTCTCTTCGGCTGTTCTCTTCGGTTATAGCCATATATATATATATAATATATATATATATTATATATATATATATAATATATATAGCTTGAAGGACAAATTCGATGGGTCCGGGTATTTTCTATATTGAAAGAACTTGCAGGAAGCACACATTGAAAAGAAAGATATTTTACTAACGTTTCGGCCGTGCACGGCCTTCGTCAGAGTAAGTAGGTCTGTTGCAATGCAGCCTATATATATATATATATATATTATATATATATATATAATAAATCCTATGTGTGTCACTGTGACTTTCTCATAGTATATATATATAAGACCTTCGGCCGTGGGACCCGCCTTCATATATATATATATATATATATATATATATATATATATATTATATATATATATATATCTATATATATATATATATATATAGCTTGAAGGACAAATTCGATGGGTCCGGGTATTTTCTATATTGAAAGAACTTGCAGGAAGCACACATTGAAAAGAAAGATATTTTACTAACGTTTCGGCCGTGCACGGCCTTCGTCAGAGTAAGTAGGTCTGTTGCATGCCAGCCCTTATATATATTATATATATAATATATATATATTTATAATCCTATGTTGTCACTGTGACTTTCTCATAGTATATATATATAAGACACTTCGGCCGTGGGACCCGCCTTCATATATATATATATATATATATAATATATATATATATATTATATATATAATATATATATATATATTGACGATGCGCCTCTTAGAGAACGACGGTTTATTAAGTCAACGTTTCGGTCGGAGCCCGACCTTTTTCAAGACATATATATACATATATATATATATTATATATATATATATATATATATATATAATATATATATAATAAATCCTATGTGTGTCACTGTGACTTTCTGATAGTATATATATATATATATATAAGACACTTCGGCCGTGGGACCCGCCTTCCTCTGGGAATGTTTCCATACTTGTTCCCAGAC
The DNA here is from genome assembly GCA_013339685.2 of Hyalomma asiaticum. Taxonomy (NCBI): domain Eukaryota; kingdom Metazoa; phylum Arthropoda; class Arachnida; order Ixodida; family Ixodidae; genus Hyalomma; species Hyalomma asiaticum. The sequence goes on from JABSTT010003235.1 coordinate 27,207, forward strand.
GAAGGCCGGTCCCACGGCCGAAACGTCGGATTAAACTGTGCTAAAACGTACGTCGTGTCTCATATACCTTCCTATGTGGGCTCAGGGCCATGGCTTCTGAGCCTCTGGCCAGCCGAGGCTCCCGGAGATGGGCACACGAACCATTGGAACAACGTACTTTACTCTTTGCAAGCCCAACGCCGACTGCCCGGAACCGCTCCACGCGCTCCGCCCCCAAGCCGGGGGTGCGTGCCACGAGCTAGCTCCGTTCCGATGATAACTGGCGGCGGAGGCAAGCAGCCGAATTCCCCGTAACTATATGTATATAGGAAGGTATCACACACACACACACACACACACACCACACACACACACACACACACACACACACACACATATGGACCGGCCTCTGATGAAGGCTGGTCCACCGGCCGCAACGTCAGTAAATTTATATTCTTTTTGTAATCGTGTGAATCTCTTCTTTTGAAAATATGTATTCGGGCTCAGGGAAATCTTCTTTCCGAACTATATATATATATTATATATATATATATATATATATATATCCCGACGATCTCCCTAATGAGATCACGCAGGGAACATTGATTATCCACAGTCATGGCGGCGGCATTGGTCGGGGTGCTGGTGCATAAGCGATCATACTGTCGGCAACGCTGGTGCAGCGCTCATTCGATAGCTGTGGCTTCCTTTATAAAATCAGCCACGGTGTTTGGTGCATTGCGTACAAGTCCGGCGAATAATTGTTCATTCACCCCGCGCATGAGGTAGCGCAACTTCTTATCCTCCGGCATGTTCGGGTCAGCCCTGCGACACAGACGGGCCATGTCCTCAGCGAACATGCCTACACTTTCATTCGGCTTTTGAATACGCAATTCAAGTAACTGCAGGGCTCGGTCCCGTCGATCGATACTTGCAAAAGTGTCAATGAGTTGCTCTCGCAATTCATTCCATGTAGATATGGCGGCCTCGCGGTTCTCAAACCATGTGCGGGCGCTGTCCTCAAGGGCGAAATACGCACGGGAGAGCTTTTCTTGAGCCGACCACTATTTGATCTTGGCGACTCGTTCGTAGTGGTCAAGCCAATCTTCTACATCTTCGTGCGCGCCACCGCGAAAGCGGTCGGGGACAAGCGGTTGATGAAACCTGACATTCGCCCGCGCTCTGATCCCTGCTCTGCGCATGCGCGAAAAATAATGAAAAGAGCGAAATTGACTCCTTAGGGATGTTTTCCCCTCAGAAATTTGCTGTCACCTAGGTACTGACAAGGAGGACGTTTCTAGGTATATTGTCCCTAGGTTAATGGCACGGCTCGTCGGGGCTCGCAAACACAGGTGAACACGCTCGCACGCTCGCTTTTTGTCGTGCTCTGCGCTGTCGTACCGGCGTGCGTTCATACCGGCGTGCGTCCCTTGGTTCGGCCGCCGCTCGGGGGTGATCGCTGGATATCGGCAGGGTGAGTAAACTTTTCGAAATATTATGACTCCGCGTCGTCTGACATGGACGGCGTTGTGCTACAGCTATGGTGCTACAGCTATGGCAACATGATTCTTATTTCTCTTTAATCGCGCAGGTTTCAATGCAGTTATGTATGTGGTGGGCCTGTCGAGTCGATCACTGGCTCCAGGGAGAAATACCCTGCTCATCGACCACTATTAGGAGTTTGAAAAAGAACGCTGTAGTATAGGTGGCATTGCTTTTTGGCTAAGTGTACACAGCTGGGCTACTTGATTTTGTTTATGGCTATGGTACATGCTACTGTCGAACTTGGGCTAGAGACAGGTACATGCAACGCCGTTTGCATGCGCGCCTGTCTCTAGTTCGTGTCCCACCCCGCGTAAGCTAACTGATACGCTGAAGCTGGCACCAGCATAGGGTGAGCTTTTATCACCGAGCCTTTAGCACCTAGCAGTAATTTTTCAGGCATCATGCAATACCACGCGACACTGCGGTACGTGAGTTTGGCGGAAAACTGTCACATGACATTGCATTACGTGATGTTGGCCGAAACATGCCACGTGACATTGCGTTTGGGGATTTGGGCATGAATATGTCACTTGACGTTTCGTTGCCTGATTTTGGAGAAACATGTTATGTGACATTGCATCACGGGATTTTCACAAGAACATGTTATGTGACATTTCTTTACGTGATTTTGGGGGAACATTTCACGTAGCATTGCTTTACGTGATTTTGGCGGAAACCTATCACGTGACATTGCGCTACGAGATTTTGGGTAATTACGTGATGTTTTCCCTGTCAAAAATCACGTAGCAAGATGTCACGTGACATGTTTCCGCCAAAATCACGTAAAGCAATGTCACGGGACGTGCTCCAACCAGAATATCACACGACTCACAAGTGACCTATTTCAGTAAACTATCGGCCAGCTGCACTCTGATCTGGGCTTGTGCCACCTAGCGGAAGCTACGTACTTTTTTTCTTTTTTTTTTTGCTAGGCGCTTTTGTGATTAACGTGGAGACCGAACTTTTGCCTAATTCTTCGCAATGATCGTTCACTGCACAGAATGTTGCCCCACAGGCTCCTCTTTGTTTGAAGGGGAATCGACGTTCGTGGCGCATCTAGGCCAAGCTGCTCTGCATCGTCCAAGGTCCCCACTCTTATCGGCAAGCGAGCTCCATTCACGCAAGTGGAAGCAAAGATTCGCCCTATCGCATTTTACAGGGGCAATGTATTAATGGTTCTCGTTATCTCTAGGCGTAAAAATGCTCAGTGATGAAGCGTCTTCGCCGTTTCGGCAGTCCCACAGAAGCTAACCAATACGTGCTGCAGCTGGCACCAGCTGAGGGTGAGTTTCCGGCACAGTCAAAGTCAACTTCCTTATTATCATCGCTAAGGTTGAATGTTAGTCTCAGGAAATAGCGGAACCGTACCCTGGTGGTGCCATGCTGGTCACTAAGTCAGTGAAACTATAGATCACAGACGCGTGGAGAAGCATTGGTAATGGTATGTGTTTAGCATTATCAGGTGTGACTAACTCAGGTCAGCCGGTCTTGTATTCGACGCTGTTGAAGCAAGGGCTGCTTTGTCGCTATCGCACGCACCGCAGGTTGTATTGTAGTCCGTAGTAGTGTCGTCGCGGATTTATTACGGCGTGTCATCAACCTCGCAACATTAACACAAACCTGGAGATGCAACCCCTAAGAAGAAGAAATCTGTATCTTCGTGGAATTCTCTAGGTGTATCTAGTTAAACTGTGGTGGAGTAGCTAGTGCATTTACTTGATAAGCCAAAAGGTGTGACATCATTATCGAAAATCTAAATTTGTGTCGTGCTTTTTGTGCTGGCTTATTTGGTATAACTTACCAACTTTTAATAACAAAGTTGGTAGGTTCTGCCACGGGGCCTCCCTCCCCGACATAGTTGGTAAGTGTTCCTAAGTTCTGCCACGGGACCTTTCATACGCGGGTATAGTGCTCGCGGGTTGATACACGAAAATTTAAGGCTGAGTAATACACACGCTTTCGTTTCCACTTACTTCACGTTATGCTACGACGGCGTAATGTTGTCTTCAACACTTACACCTGATTGCCCGCCCCACTTCAGTGGCCAGATTCGTAGCCACATGACGTGATTCCACATACGCGTTGTTATCATTTAATCTTTACACCTAGCGTTTTAGTCCGTCAGCACTAACACGATGCCGCCACGAGAGAGCAAAAATGTGGTTTATTTATTCTCGCTTGAGGACAAGGATGCATGCCAGTCATTGGGCTCGCTAACTTCAACACCTTTGCTGAGCTTATGTACACATGGCGTTGCGTGTATCCCAATCTCAATAACAACTCAGTGATTCCGGCAGTATTTCTGTCCTTTTTTCTTTGTGCCTGGATATTAAGGTCCCGTGAGTACGACAAACAAAAATCAATTTTTATTCATAGCTTATTTTTCTCTGTTCTCAAAGTCAGCAGCGTTACAGAACAGAGTGAAGCATGCTGAAAGAGAGAGAAAATTATTGAATGCGGAGATGCTAGCACCCTGTTTTGTGAGCTGGCTTGCTACTCAAAAAGGAGTTTAGCGGTGATTATGTTATTTACAGTGACTATATGTTAACACACGCGTACGTGCGTGGTTTGTGTACATTACACGCACTAATATACATGCAGCATATATCTGACCTAAAAAACGGCAGTTTACAGCACGTTCATTCAGGCACGTTGCCCGTAGAAACGCTAGCACTGCTTT
>JABSTT010003236.1:0-28899 GCA_013339685.2 Hyalomma asiaticum
AACCTTGGCTGAATCGAATAGACCTCTTTACACAACGGTTAAATCCGCAGCTGATCAGATCTCACTCCAGAAAGCCCTCAGGGAAGTTTCAGGCTGGTGCAAGAATGGAAGATGTTCTTAAGTGCTGACAAATGCTTAGTCCTCATATATGTCGGAACAAAACCATTTTACAGCATCCTTATTCTGTAGATGGCATTACACCAAAGAAAACAGCGGCTGTTAAATATCTCGGAGTTACTATAACACAAGATCTGAGTTGGGATCTTCACATCAATACAATCTGCACCAAAGCTTTTAAATCTCTCTGTTTATTCGCGCAAGCTTACCAAAGCACCAATGAGCTTCAAACTATAGCAGCATACAAATAGCTCGTCGGCTATGTCTGGAGTATGCCTCATGTCTATGGGACCCTTACAGGCAAAAAAAAAATTTTTTTGTTAAGCTCTACAGAGAGTAAAAAATCCGCGGTGAGATTCATCTGCAAGAATACAAGCGAACTGATAGTGCGACAGAAATGATGAATTATATTGGCCTAGATACTTTTCCAGCGAGACGTGCCGAAACTAGATTAAAATATTTGTACTTAATATATAACCATCTAACAAAAATTAACAATCATAATTACATTACCCACCACACACTGCGCACAAGTGCACATTTTAATAGCGGGAAAATGATACAGCACTACAGCTGCTTAAACGATACACTTAAATATCCTTTTTTCCAAGAACCATAAGCGCCTGGAACAAATACCAAAAGAAGTTGTCGATAGCCCCAGTGTGGGAGTGTTTCCTACACAATGAGGAAATGTGTCGGTAAAGGTGTCCTTACATCACGTATTAGAATTGCAGTGTTCATGCGTGTTTTCATGTTAACTGTGTTCGAATGGCAGTGCATTTGAGTAGCAGTGGTTTACGCGTTGATTCATGCTTACGGTTGTATAAACCCCTTGTTGCTGTGTACTTTCCTTGCGTGTCCACTCCTGCTTGGAGTCAAGTGGCTCCGCAGTATTCCCAAATAATAATAATAAATAGTAATAAATAAAGAAAGGCATACCGTGTTCCTATTTTGAGTGTAATGTAGACATAACGATCGCACAGGCACAGACGAACGCGCACAATCTCCGAAGGCACCCTATCAAGCGGTAAAGATCAAAACCAGGCCTTCTGAGATGCCAAGCAAGCATGCTACCACTTCGCGACGCTGGTTGTTTCCACACGGTACATATAGTAAATAAAACTGTGCATCAGGAGTTGTGAGGATGGAGCTTGCGTAAAGTCAGTTGCGCTGTTAGTGCGTGTTATGTCCTGTCATAACAATACAAACACCGTACATATGTTGTACTATCATTCAGCATGCTTTTGTCGAACTCTGCACGAACGACGTTGATTATACGCACGTCAGTGCTCCGTATAGAGTGCATGTCTCTTCGAAGACATCTGTGCACCGACGTTAGCTCGTACCATGAGTGTCATTCAGCCGCCATGGTTCTTTCGATGTTCCTGGTTAGCCTACGTGGTCATGCTCATGCACAGTAACATTTTCCTGATTACCAAATAGCTTGTCAATTTCATCTCGACTATTTCGTGGCAAGGGTTTATCGAGAATTTCGATATTATCTTTTTTTTTGGGGGGGGGGGGGGGGCAGGGGTCTTTATGCATCGCGTAACCAAAACGCAGGGGAGTGGGGGTACCAAGTCATTGGTTATCTGGATTTTTTTTTTTGTGTGTTGCGTGTGTGTGTGTGGGGGGGGGGGGGGGTGTTAGGAGGGTGTTGGGGGTGTGTATAAATCTCTGCTTACGCGTGACTGAGATTCCCACAAGGCGTGGGATCTGCGGGAGTTTGATTAGTATAACACGATCGGTCTGGGCATATCACGAGATATGTGATGGAATGCTAGCAGCTTCAAACAGCATGTGAAGTACTGTACATTACGAGAAGCAGCGTATGCTGTGGCTGCCTGCAATGTTTATTGAATTTACGCCAGAGTATAGAGTAATTTGAGCATCGTTGGGGCTTTATAACTTAAGGTTTGTTTCCAGTATATGTATTCGTTGGAGTGTCATTGGTCGTGCTGCTAGTAATATCTTTTTTTGGTGTTTATGTAAGTTCGGGATGGCAGCACTTCACAGGGCTCACAGCTTCGGCAAAGCTCTCCCGAAGTGGAACACGATGTAATCTGAAGCGTCAAAACTTTGTTCCAAACACAGTCCCATTAGGGCTTCACCTTATCGGGACACTGCCACCCAGCTCACCCACAATAGATACGGTGTTCTCCGAGTCGTTCACCGTTTGTTCTGAACACACACAACACACACACACACACACACACACACACACACACACACACACACCACACACACACCACACACACCACACACAACACACACACACACACACACACACACACACACGCATTGTGGAAATAAATAAGAAAAATGGCTAAAATTTGTATTGAACGTTATAGGGGCATTTGGATCATCATCATCATCATCAGTCTGTTTAGGTCCACTGCAGGACGAAGGCCTCTCCCAACGATTTCCAATCCACCCTATCCTGAGCGAGTTGGTTCCACTTTATGCCCGCAAAATTTTTAATTTCATCGCTCCATCTAACCTTTTGCCTACCTCTGTTGCGTTTTCCCTCTCGTGTATCCATTCCGTCGCTCTTACTGTCCACCTATTATCCTTCCTCCTCCTCATGACATGTCCTGCCCAGGTCCACTTCTTTCTTTTAATTGATAAGATAATATCGGCCACTCCTGTCTGTTCTCTGATGCATTCCGCTCGTTTTTTATCTCTTAGCGTTCCCCCTATCATTTTTCTTTCCCATGCACGTTGCGTGCTCCTTAGTTTCATCTCTATTTTTTCGTTATTTCCATGTTTCTGCACCGTACGTTAGTACTGGAGAATGCAGTGATTGAATACTTTTCGCTTTAATGAGAGCGGTAAGTGTCCGGTCATGATTTCGTAATGCCTTCCGAATGCGCTCCACGCAGCCTTATTCTACGGAGAATTTTCATTTTCCTGGTGGGAGTTCCTGATATTAGACTGGCCCGAATATACATATTCGTTTACACATTGTAAGGTTCATTGTTGATTTTAAATTCCTGTTCCTTAGCTAAGCTATTGAGCATAACTTTGGTCTTTTGCCTATTCATTTTTAATCCAATTTTAATGCTTTCCCTGTTAGGTCATCAATCATGTTTCGTAATTCGTCCCCATCATTGCTAAAGAGCACAATGTCGTCTGCAAATCTTAAATTGTTTAGATATTCTCCGTCTATTCGAATGCCCTTTTCTTCCCAGTCTAGACGTTTCAAGACTTCCTCTAAACATGCAGTGAATAGCCTCGGGGATATCGTATCTCCCTGTCTCACACCTCTCTCGATCGGGATTTCTCTGCTTTTCCTCATGTAGAGTAGTGTGGCTGTGCAATCTCTTTGTATATTTGTTTTATGGTTTCACGTATACGCCAGGTACCCCTTGTCGATGTAGAGCTTCTAGAACTGCTTGTATTTCTATGGAGTCAAATGCTTTCTCGTAGTCGATAAAAGCCATGTAAAGAGGTTTGTTATATTCGCGTACTTCTCAATTACTAGTTGATAGCATGGCTGTGGTCCATTGTCGAGTAACCTTTCCTAAAACCAGCTTGTTCTCTCGGTTGGTTAAAGTCGAGTGTTTCTCTTATCCTCGTAGAAATTACCTTTGTAATAGCTTGTATATTACTGAGAGTAGGCTGATTGGTCTGTAATCTTTAAGTCCTTTATGTCACCTTTCTTGTGGATAAGATTATATTAGCATTTTTCCAGCTGCGCGGTACTCTCATGTCTTGATACATTTCGTGAAGAGCGATGCAAGTTTTTCAAGTACAATATCTCCTCCGTCTTTGATCAAGTCGGCTGTTATACCATCGTCACCAGCTGCTTTACCGCGGACATGCTTTGGCAGCTTTTTTGACTTCGTCAGCGGTTATACATGGATCTCGGTGTTCTCCTCTGGTTCTATTTCTATTAGGTTGTATGGTCTGTCTGAGAGCTGTACAGTTCCGAGTAGAAATCTTCAGCTACCTTTACTATTTCGTGAAACTGTTGATAATTACCTTGTTTATCTTTTAGCGCATGCATTTTTTTTTTGTCCTAAGTACAGTTTCCTTTTGACCGATTTAATGCTGGTGCCTTTCTCTACTGCTTTCTCTATTTCTCTCATGTTAAAGTTTCTTATTCCTTTGCCTGGCTTTACTGATCATTTCGATAGTTCTGCGAATTCTATCTTCTTATCTTTTGATGAAGTTACCTTCATTGTTTTTGCGTTTTTTTATTAAGTCCTTGGTAGATTGGGACAGCTTACTTTTTGCTTGCTTTGTTAGTAGCAATTTTGGCGAGTTGGAAGGTCACCATTATCAAACAGCGCACACGCGCGAAGACAAGCGGAACGAAACGGACAAGACAAGCCTTTTACATGCCGTGTACAGCCAAGTATGGCGGCGCTCCATGCCTCCTGTGAAAAGCACGGAGTTTTTCTGAACACTTCTCTTATGACTCGCCTACGAAACCTCACAGCTGTAACATAAGCGGACACAGGAAAGTAGGGTAGAATCGGTCCATCTAGAGCATGCCTTTGCTAAGGAGTCAGCAACTTCATTGTGGAGCAATCCTTTATGGCCGGGCACCCATAACACACGGATTATTATCAACGTGCCCAGGTACTAATGCACGAAACTCCTTTATCACGTGTGAGTCCACACTCGTAGTGAGGGAGGAATAGAGAAAGAAAGAGTTTGTGATGAGAACAGCTGACGCAAATGAGGAATTTAATTTCTGCAGTGCAAGTACGACTGCCAGAATTTCAGCCACGAAAATAGGTATGAAATCATGAAGCCGCGTCGTATAAGACCAGTCAATAGACTCTTTTCATAAACTGCAAGCTAGCTTTCCTGCAATGCAGCTTGCCCTACTAATGGCGGCATTGGCAATCCGGCAAACAACGTGTGCAAACGCAATTTGCTTGCGATAGGGCATGTAAAATGTCGACGCAGCCCTTGTGATACAAACATCCCCAAAAAGAAAAAACGGGTCGCAGCATGTGCAACTTGAATTTTGACAGCATTTAAATAAAGGCAGCTGTCGCCATTAGTAGGGCAAGTTGTATTGCAGGGAAGCTAGCTTTACAGTTTATGAAAAGGGTTTATAGTCGGGCTAAAAATGCCAACGACTGACTTTTCGTCGCACTGTGATGCATCGGTGGCAATAATGGCATTTGTTACAAAATTCTGTAGATGCTCTTATAATAAGCTACCCAAAATGTGATGTGGAAGCAGTTTTTAGATACTGGGGAAAATGTAATCGAATTCAATCTCAGTCGAATAAGATCTGTCAAGAACGGATGTATATCGCATATACGTACATTTGAGGGGTCCAGTGACCGTTGCACAAGTATAATTTGCGGATTGTGCAAATGCGGCCAATTAGCACCGAAAAATAATGAAGAATGCGAAATAAAAACAGCTTCGGGCTGCCTTAATAGGGATTCATAAATTCTGAAAAATGTATTTGCAGTCAAAAGACGAAACCTACATGAAAGAGATGGAAGCCGAGATTCCAGATACAACACCACATTTGCGACCGTTTTAGGACGGCCAAGTCATCCGTGCAATGCTTCTTTCTTCAAAAACATTAAGGGTCGGATCATGTACGCTGGATCACCAGAGAAAAGTGCACAACCGAATTCTAGAATAGGTAAGTGTGTCTCTTCTCATACCTATGCGGTGTTTGCTGATCCTGCGCAATATTACAATGGCACGTGCACCTTGTGCGGCTATCTAATCAATGTGCGGTTTGCCAGTTAAGAGCGGCATCATAAATTGCCCAAGGTATTTAACAGATTCTAACTGCGGTATGTCATCAAGATGGCGGCCGAACGAAATGCACACATGGTAATGCAGAGGGCACAAATAACGGCACATTTACTTGGTCTAAGTGAAACATTATATAGCCAGACTTCCAAGGTGTTAAGATAGTCCTTGACACGTTTATATAAGGTCTGGATATCGTCTGCCGTTGTAAAAAAAAAAAAACCGATATGATCCGCATATGCATCCGCACTCATTGCCTACGGCGTCAACACACATGAGTATAATGCCGACGGCGTCGGCATTAGACTCATCGGCAGTGCCTTTCGTACCTTGCGAAAGGAGGCGTCGGCACTACCTTGCGAAGAAAGCACGTTTGATGTTTGATTTTGAATGGTAATCATTATTCTCACTCTCACACTCAACTTTCGCTCGGTTAACAGTGCTCTTATTACAACGGCAGGAAACTGATAGTTTCAAACGCGAAGCATTTCGTGGCGAACTTGAGTCACTTTGACCGTATCTATCTATCTATCTATCTATCTATCTATCTATCTATCTATCTATCTATCTATCTATCTATCTATCTATCTATCTATCTATCTATCTATCTATCTATCTATCTATCTATCCGCTCATGTCTCGGTGCTCTGCTGGTGGTCTCGTTCACCTGATATATCCATAGATTTGTGTGGTAGGGTACAAATGTATTACGAACATGAATCACTGATCACTAAAGCGATATAATCGCAATCTATGTCATGATTAGCGACACTGCAATTACTTGTGGCTCATAGCAGTAGTGCTCGGCCAACACTATATGCACCACAGGTGTCTGAATTCATCCTATAGAAACTGCGTCAGCCAATGACAAACTAAAACAGATATACGAAATGCGGGGCGGCGGTAAATAGACATGAAACGCTGTGGCTGTGGGGATTTATCTGCAACTTTGAGCGGCACGTCAAGTTTTCTGCACAGTCATCAGAGAGAGTCATCAAAAAGAAGGCTTTCTAGTTGATTAGTTGATGAAAGCATTGTCCTAGTTCAGTGTCTTGCCAGTTAGCAATTATCGGGATTGATTATGCAGTATAAATGTCATCTAATCGTACGTATGCCTAAAGCCAGAAATTGAAATCCCCGCAGTCCCCCTCCCCCCCCCCCCCCCAAAAAAAAGCTTCTAAGTTGACGGAACCTAGCTGTGTACTAGCACAAGATTGGACTTCTTGAAGAGTATTCCCTTAGCCACAGGAGGTGTGCATGCGGTGTAATTTCGGCCAGCAGCAATAATCGTCGTCTATCTCTCGTGCTTTCCTCGCACGGCTCTTTCCGGTCACAGGCGCCGTACGGCTACCATCGCGACCTGTTATTCGCGATAGTGCAGCTGCGATTACCGAGTTTTCAAAGAAGGAAATACGATCGAGCTGATAACCATTACTCTTGTGGGGCAGGAATATTCCCCAACTTGACACACTGCGGTTGCTAAGAGCGATATACCGTGTTTTACACGTCGAAAATGTCTTCCTTATTTATACGCTGTGCTTGGCTTCATTATTGGTTAGCTTCATGTCGCTGTGCCTAAGAAACACAGTATACCGTCGTGTCATTTCCATCACTTATTTATTTTCTTTTACAGAGTGTGTAGAAAGACCCGTATGTGACCACTTACATGCACCATTGTTGATAGGCAGCTGACGCTGTGCCATCGAGACTTCACCGCTATAGGACAGACAGACAGACAGACAGACAGACAGACAGACAGACAGACAGACAGACAGACAGACTTTACTGAGGTGCTAAGGAACTATTAAGTAGTAGTTGCGGGTGGGTCGCACCCACGTTGTGGCCGGAAGACAATGGTCCACCAACTAAGGGTTGTCCAAAAGGCCCGCAAACAGTTCCGGGTCGCACCACCTTGGGGCCGGAAGACCATGGTCCACCAACTAAGGGCTGTTCGAAGGGCCCGGGAACAGTTGCGGGTCGCACCCGCATTAAGGCCGGAAGACGATGGTCCACCAACTAAGGGCTGTTCAAAGGGCCCGGCAACAGTTGCGGGTCGCACTCACGTTGGGGCCGGAAGACCATGGTCCACCAACGGGCGTTCGCGAGCCCTTTGGAAAGCCCTAGTTGGTCCTGGGGATCGCTGCTTCTAAGGGCTTCCTCCCAGTCCTCTGGTTTATTAAAAAAGGCGTTTTGTAACTCAGAACATTGCCAGAGGGTTTGTGCTAACGAGCAACACTCTTCATTGCACTCAGGGCAGCGCGGGTCTATGTTCGGGGTAAAGCGGCTAAGCTTCACTCTCGACAGGAAAGATGCCGTTTGTGACATTCTCAAAGTGGAAGACTTAGCTGGGTGTGCTATCGGGAAATCCTTGCGCCCAAGTTGATAGTGCTTGACTCTTTCGTGAAAAGGTAGTGATGGGTCAGAGTTATGCTCACAACACAGATTGTTTAGCATGTCAGGACCATCGGAGAATGTTAGACCTTGCACTTAGAATTTTCGCTGAAACGAAATATATGATTAAGATGTTTATCTTGATTGTAACACTAGATACAAAGTGCCGCTGAAAGGAGACGACAGAACCCAATAAGTGGCTCCCGTATGTCACAAGGCGTCTTGTACAGTATCCTCGACCCGCCACGGTGGTCCAGTGGCTAAGGTACTCGGCTGCTGATCCGAGGGTCGCGGGATCAAATCCCGGCCGCGGCGGCTGCATTTCGATGGAGGCGAAATGTTGAGGCCCGTGTGCTGTGCGATGTCAGTGCACGCTAAAGAACCCCAGGTGGTCGAAATTTCCGGAGCCCTCCACTACGGCGTCTCTCATAATCAGAACTGGTTTTGGGACGTTAAGCCCCACAAATCAATCAATGTACAGTATCCTTAGATATGTCTGAAAGTCTATATCCTAACATGCGCTTTACTTCACAATTATGATTTATTAGTTATTAAGTATGACCTTAACAATTTCTCATTAGCCGCTTCGAAGCACTAAACAACGTCTTGAAAAAGCCACATGAAAAATTTCACAGAAATATGGGACGATGGGTCGAACCATGGGCCGTACGTCAATGTTTTCCGTGTTCAATTGACATTTTCACGCTTTTGTTAACTTGAATGACGACTGTGCCTACTTGATCTTTATCCATAGATCTTCACAAGAGGAACATCCTTGTAGTATAGCTCATTAGGGAAGTACCTTGTTTCCGTACAAAGAACGAAAACAATAAAAAGCAATAGCGCAAGCTACAACATCAAGTCGTCCGTCGAAATGAGTGGCTGATTGTTTCGTGCGAAATTTATAACATTGTTTAAGGAAAAAAAGAAAAAAAAAGAACTGTAGCAAAAAGTGTAGAAGCTAGTTCACTACGTGAAGATGAACGACGAGCAGAACGATTGATGAGCTCGGCACATTGCACGGTTTTGCACGGCCTGTGCAATCCGCCCAGATTTTTTGCTAACGGAGGGCGTGCACACACACACACACACACACACACACACACACACACACACACACACACACACACACACACACACACACACACACACACACACACACACACACACTATTCCTGGTAGACGCGGATTATTGCACCAGGCGAGGCGACCCGAACTCCTAGCGGGTTGTGTAACAAGACGCTTTGACGCATGCCACCCACTGCAAAAGAGCCAGCCATGATTCTTCGCTGTCATCATTAGCAACAAGATACACAACGTGTCCAGCTCGGCAGCCGCACATAATTATCCTGCAGCCCCACATAATTAGCTCGAGCGCGTTAATGAGCTCCTGTAGCAGAGATTGCTTGTTGTAGGTGTTGACCGGTGACGGAAAATTGCGACGGATGCAAAAAAGAAACACAAGTCAGAGGGTGCTCTCACTTGCAACAAATTTCAAGGGAAAGCTCCTGCAGATAATGTCACTTCAAGGGAATCTAAGCATTGGCTCGAATGGCAATTGATTTTGCCGAGCACCAGCCTCACCCTCCGACGCCGCTACATGGAGTCACGTGTTCAAATGAAATGGACGAGAGAACATCGCGTAACCCCAATCTAACAACTGGTCACTGCAATGTAGACTGTCGTTAAAATAAAGGAAATTTGAAAGGGCCCGTATAGCGTAAGCTTCCTAGGCAACAGAAAGCTTCAAAAAAAGAAAAGAAAGCGCGGGTTCGATCCCGGTCGCAGAGGTCGCATTTTCGATGGAGGCGAAAATTCCAGAGGTCCGCGTGTAGTGCGTGGTCAGTGCACGTTAAGAACCCCCCCCCCCCCCGGGGGGGGGGTTCTCGCTCGCTCCGCTACGGTTTTTTCTCCCCTTTATCTCTTTCAGTCCATTTTCCCTTCCCCCACGGACGTTTAGCGATTTAGTGCAAGCATGGCGGAAAGGGTTTCACCCGTTCCGCCATTCTTGCACAGAATCGTCAAAACCGTTGCAGGGTCCCTTTAAGAACAAGCCGAGAGAAGCCATGGCTTTGGAGCCGGCTTTAATCCAACAGTAAGAAAAGGCCGCACAGATGGCGCGAGAGCACAGCGAAGGCGGAAATTTGAATTGAATTTAGCAAAACCTGCATTGCACTTATCAGCGGTGGAGCGCGAGGGGAGTGTAAGGGCGCGAAGGGTCTAAGGGGGAGAAGAGAGGGTGTTACGTATCGGGGCCGGCAAAAGACTATCGTCTTTCGACGCCATTTGCAGCAAAGCAAGCAGATATGCGGCCAATGCGGCCATGTTTCTGGATGATGTTTTTAGAGTAGCGTAGCCAAGGTCCCATATTGAGCATGCAGATTCAAGGTTACAGCCGTTTTAGTTTCAGTTGGGCTAAAGAAATTTTCCCTTGGAGATAGCCAAGCATACGGTTGCTTATCGACGTAATGTACACGATGGGTCTCTTCCGTGAGAGATATTTAGGAGCATCGGCTCTGGGGTTAATAGAGTACTTAATCATGGCGGTTACTTTAATCTCTGCAAGCGACGTACGCTGATTGGTCACGCCTAACTCTCTTTGTTTTGCATTACAAAAGGCTTAGTTCCATTAGCTAAACGTAAACCAGGCAGAAGTGTTACTGGGATCAAGCTGGGGTGCACGAGCATCGTCACGGCTTTCAATCGTATTGAATGCAGTAATCAGCAAAGAGATAAATGTACCTGTTGATTTGGTGAAGAAGGGCATTGATGTAAATTAAAAATGCAAGGTACACCTGAACCTTGAGAGCCTAAGGTACACCTGAAAAAGACGGTATTTCAGAAGAGTCACTGTCGTTAGTGCTCTGATAGTGTGTACGGTTAGGAACTCTCGCATAATGTTAAAAACCAAGGCATCAATGTTTAACTGACCCACTTTCAGTAAGTTGTGGTTAATGGTGTGAAAGGCTTTTTTTTTTTTATTGAAGTGGTGAATAGGAGAGGTTGGTGACTTTAGCACGGCACCGGCTACACCTTCTCGCTTAGCAATCCCAGCAAAAGTTCAATAAGGGAGTAAAAAAGAAAAAGCAGAAAAAGGAGTTTCACAAGACATACACATTGGTAACACTAAAAGAGTTGGCGCTATATACAGTTCGACAGTGCATGGGTCAGAGTTCCGTACCGACGTTCACATAGGAAGCGTGTACACATGTGAATAGAACAGTTCATATGAACGTCTATGCGAAACAAACACACACAACACAAGTAATTAGAGATAACCTGAAACATGTGAGAACAGCAAAGAACACTCTTGGATACATAGGGGTTACGTTATTCATTGGGTCTTTGGAATGAAGCCAAAGTTAATATTTCCAGAGGATATTGCTGTCTTCTAAGAACTTTTTTTAGTGCATAAAGTGCTCTTTTCGGAAGGACCGCCGTTGGCCACGGACTAAGAATCTTTTTTAGGTTAAATGTTCTTCTATCTAAAAGCGACAAATTGGCTCGTGGCACACTCCGTGGCGAATCGTACTTGAAGCGCAACGGAACTTCGAAGCTCTGGGCAACTAACCGGTAGTCCTGGTCTAGTTATAAACTGACAGAATTCATCAGCGACAGCTGTTTGTGGGGTGTTTCGGGCTACAGCAAGGGCTTGGAAAGGGTGGCTCTCGGTAACGGGGCCACTAAGGGATCTTACAACGGTCCAAATTCTTGGAGCTGGAGTGAATGGGGACAATGACGTACAGTATTCGCGCCATCGCCGTGTACCTAATTTCTGTAAGCGTCTGCGCGAAGTGGAGTGAACTTTCTGTGCCATCTTGTAGTCTTCAAATTTTCCGCTGCGTCGGTAAGCACGTTCTGCTCGTCGCCTGATTGCTCTAAGACATTCGTATTCACCATCCACAGCAGAGTACTCATTCGGAACACCAACTTGTTTTGTACAATTATTGTAAGACTCGCACAACACGTCTGTAAAACTTTCCAAGTTCGGATTTTCGCCCAATGTCTTAGTTATGCAGTGACGAAAATATTGCCAGTTAGTATATTTTGAGGAGCGGCGGATCGCCGCACTCCGTATAAGCCGATGCTTTACTAAAATTGGAAAATGGTCACTGCCATGGGTTTCAACATCTGTCGACCACTCAAAGCCATCGAGAAGGTCATGTGAACGCAGCGTAACATCTTACAGCTGGAGTAGCGATACCATCGCAAAAACGTTGGAGAGCCATAATTCAACAACACAAAACTGCTTTTTTCCGCGGCACACTCGACAATGTTTCCACGAGAATCATTATGTTCACTACCCCAGATGACGTTATGTGCGTTGAAATCCCCACAAACCAGCCTACATGACTTCGAAATGCTAAACATATTTTCTAACTTGTCTAGAGCAATTCTTCTAGGAGGTTGTAGATAAAAACTTATCACTGCAACAGATGTGTTCCTAACCGATATCTTGCACGCTACAAACTCTGGTATGTCAGAATCGCTCGACTGTACGAAACATGATGGCAAGTCTTTTCGCACGCATAACATTGCTCTGCTAATTCCAGCAATACGTGATGATTTTTAAGTAACATAACTTGAAAGACGGAAATCGTCTCCTACGCCGGCTTCCTGTATACATAACACAGGAAAATTATGCTCAGCGAGTAGCTTGCGAAAGTCGGCTGACTTGTTTCGAATGCTGTTAACATTTCATTGAAATATGAACACATTGTCATAGCGACTACTCATTGTAAACCTGCCGAGACACCGATGGTGGTTGTGAAATCACCAATGACTTCATAGAGAGCTGTGCTTTTACCTCTGGCAGGTTTGTTTGCTTGTGGAATGGCGCTGAGGACTGCATGGAGAGCTGTAAAAAGCATGGGCAGGAGCACGTGAGGCATGGGTATGGGCGCATAATCACTTCTCGACGCTGAAGCTCCAGCCGCGGTATAGGAGCACGTTTTTGAAAAATCTTTAAGAAATTGCAGTATGCGGTAAAGTTAGCGTCTAGAGGTGCACGGACACCATTGCAAAGTGTTAATAATTGTTCCGCATCAGAAGGACTTGAGAAACACGTGTTGACCATTGTGAAAAAAAACAAACTATTTGTTTACAAAGAATTTAGACGATGTAAGAAATTATGTGTTCAAGTATTTTACGTCGTAAATATGTGAATTAGGCGGGTCTGTAATTATGTGGGTTGTGATGTCACCGGATGTATGAACGTAAATATGATTCACTCGGCAATAAGAATGACCTTAAGAAGTTCTAATTAGCTGCCTCGAACCATTGAATACCAACTCAAAAAGGTCGCACGACAAATCTTACAAAAGTATGTGATGATGGGAAGAACTGCCATGTCAGTGTATTGTGTCTTCTTTGACATTATCACGCTATTACTTACTTGAATGACGAATGTCTCTGCTTGGGGTTGACGCCACAATGCTCTCAAGGAAAACAGCTCGACACTATAGCTCATTAGGGAGGCACCTCGCTAAAGTCCAATGTCGTCAGTGATATCCGAGATGGGAAATTGTTTCATGCTTTATTTACGCCTAATTTTAGAGGAAGTAAAAGTGCACAAAAAAGAAAAAAAAAGAATGTGGGCAGCTTCAACTAGCGGCACAAGGCTAGGTCAGAGCGGAGCTGGTGGCCTTCCCCTTACCTTTACCTTCCCTTCTGTTTTCACCCTTGCTATACCGTACTATGCGAAGGCATGCTACGCTTTACCATCTCCTCTATCACTACCTTCACTCTCACATTACTCCTCTTAACACTCACCTCCCTTTCCCAGCCCTTGTTATACTATGCCGCAGCGCTGGTGGCTTTACCCTGCTCCTTTCCCTCCTGATCACCATTACTTCTCTTCCGGCCCTCCTTGCTATACCACACTATACATAGGTATGCTATGGCTCATCTTCATTTCCATATTCGTCACCATCACATTCCTCCTCCCCACCCTAAATTTCCTTTCCCACTCCCTTGCTGTACTAAACTGCACAAAGCTATACTATGCTTTACTCTCTGTCCTCATTCTTTGCCTCCCCCTCAGCCTCACTTCCCTGTCCCACCTCCTTGCTTTACCACAGTATAAACGAATATGCTTTGCTATTCACTTTTGCTTTGCTATTCGTTCCGAAGCAGCGTCAGCTGCCCGTTGCTACAATTCCCCTCTTTAATTGACACGTGTAATCAGCAATGCACGCCTCAAAAATGAAAACCAAATTTGGTTCAAGGACGTACAAAGAAGCATTTCTAGCTCTTTGACTTCATACTTCAGCTTCGCAAGCCTCCACCGTGGACAGTGCCGTGTACAGAGCCTTCCCTCTTGGAATTGCGTGGACAGTGCTGTGGGTCTGTGCCGACGAAAGTCGCGATCTCTCAAGGCCGAAGCCGCACCTCCCAATATTAAATTTCTTTCTTTTTTTGGGGGGGGGGAGGGATGGGCGAAGGAGAGGAGGGTGAACAGTCACCAGTAATTCTTCCCTTTTTCACGGCACTTCGGGCGTACCGCATTGAATCACACTTTTACAAGCTTCGCAACACGTTCACTTCCCAAAGCGGCGGAGACGAAGTGGTCCGAAGATGAAGATTTGGCGCGCTGCCCCTATAGTGATTCGAGCGACATGCTCAACTTGCAAATTTCAATACGCTGCAATATTATTCATGTTTCATTTAACTACATTCTCATCGGAGCATCAGCATCTCACAAATAACTATTCCCATGTCAGTGTTCTTGCATCTCTATTCGTGTATACTTGTATATTTCTCGGGAGACCTCGTTCGTCTCTTTTTGCAAAAGTGCCTCCGTAATGTCCCTATGTCAAAGAGAGGTTTTTCTCTGTATCCGGATTTTAGGCTTGTAGCACACGCATCACAAAGCCTGTATTTCTGAATACTCTCTGACTATCTATGCCCAGCCCCCGATCACTACAACTTTACTGTGCGAATGAATATTCGTATAGAGCAAATGCACTACAGAATTAGCTTCAATTTCAGCATTGCCCCGCCTCGGTGGTCTACTGGTTATTGCACTCGGCTGCTGATCTGAAGGTCGCAGAATCGAATCCCGACCGCGGCGGCTGCATTTCGATGGAGGCGAAATTTTGAGGCCCGTGTACTTTGCGATGTCACTGCGCGTTAAAGAACCGCAGGTGGTCGAAATTTCCGGAGACCTCCACCACGGCGGCTTACGTAGTCAGAGCTGGCTTTGGAACGTTGAACCCAACAAACAATCACAAATCAATCAGTTTAGTCATTGCCATTATTGTTCGTGCTTTTAGATACTTCCACGAAGACATGCGAGCCGGCGTGCATCAAAGAAGTAATCATTACTGATATAATTATCGTGCCTTTACTTCTATAAAGCTCTCTTCACCGCTTTCACAGCACACGAAAGTCATACGCCATGAAGCTAAATTAAAACTCAGCGGAAACTCGATGGCGTTATGACTCAGGTTTACATTTAGTGGCTAAGAGCGTTGTGTGGTACACTTAAACTGCAGTACGCAAGTGCACTAATTGATCTTGAAGGCACAAGAAATAATAAAATACCTAAAATGATACCTCTCGCAGAAAAGCGATATCTCTAAAAATTGTGCAAGAAGCAATATTTCCTGATCTACTAAAACAGTTCTTTCTTTACACAACAGGCAAAATTTCGAGGTGCCCTTCGCCTCAGAAAGGCTAGGACGAAAGCGTTATGGCATCATTTGCGCGCCCCAGTGGAAACCTACCTTCATCCGTCTAAATTCACCATATTCCACCCTAATCAAACTTGATCATGCACTCTGGCCAACTTTAGTCCACTATAATCCACGTTAATCCATATCAACTCTACTTAATCCAACGTATTACACCATAATGCAGTTCACCTACTTGAATCCAAGCAAGGTCATAGATTCGTATCCTAGAACACCTATGATTGAATCCATATCGCGTCGGGTTCGAGTCCTATTAGGGTCCTGGGTTCGAGTCCTGAAATTTGGTGGCTTCGTATACCGTAGGATATTTATTTAACCTATGTACAATCACTGAATGAACCACTTTTCTTTTGGGTAATTGGTACTTACCAAGCTTATTTTATTTGCCACGTTTTGTTATTAACAGACCATTACTGTCGATTACAAATAAAGCAATAATAACTTTGGTAATCATAGATCATCTCTTATGTACGGATGGTGTGGTTTGGCTCGTTTCTTGCCTGTCATGGCCCACGTTATGTTTTCGTACGGAATTTCGCACCGTTAGCGTCCGTACCATGGTCGTTCAAGGGCACCTTCGAATCAGACATGTGCGGATTGCGCGTTAATAATGGCGAAATCGAAACCATGTAACGAAGTTTAGCGTATGCAGCATGTTCGAAGGTTTACTCCGATATCCCACTAACTAGGAAGGCCAGAATAGGTGCTTTGCTTTAACATAAATAATTCTTCAGAATTTGCATGCGATATGCTTTAACCAATACGTAAATCGGGACTGTAATAGATATTTTTAAAGAAAGCATCGGTCTGAGATTCACGCACGTTAACGTTGGAGCACATTAGGGGCCCAGGCTGTCGGAGTCTAATGCCGTCTCATGTCGTAGCATGTCACGCAGAAAGGAAAAGCGGACCAACTTGTCCTCGTCCTGCTACCCACATAATTACCATGAGCCCAATGCTACTTGATATTGATCATGATAGTGCTACACGCTAGTGGTATTTTGATATCATGGTATTGATATCTGGGTACTTGATATCAATACCATGAATAAATCAACATCATTACTTATAGTGCTTGTATGGATAGACTATGAAGAAGACGAGAATGGGAGTAAAGAATGTGAAGCGGCCACTCAGTTACTATAAAACAGGGTTAGAAGAGCTGGAGATTAAACTACATTGAGAATACGGAATAGTGTAATATACAGAAATAACCATGAATTAATCAAAATAATTAGGAGAACTTAGCGAAAAGCCGATCGAGACTGCAAGGCTGATAACGAAACAGCGCGAGAGAGCGCCCCTACCCAGCAAAGTGGAGGAATTCCGCTAGAGCGCCAGTTATGGTATTCCATACGATAATTAGCATATAGCATAATTCATGTCTTCTGCGGAAACGACGAGGGACAGCACAGACAATCGAAACATTGCGCAGCACTTCTTATAGCATTGGCGTTGAGTGGAACTGCTTCATCACTGGTTTTATTGCTTATTTCTTGCATGACCTTAGCTTCAGCAGGTACAAAGACGGGTTAATTGGTATTCGCTTAAATTATGTTTTTTTTCTTTGAAAAGAAAATGACATAATAAAAGAGACAGAACTAACCTCCTGTCTCGTCCTGTCATCTTTCTTGGGTCACCTGGTTTACACCGAGAAAAAAGTAATATTAATGAGACTAGGCTGTACGTTTTCTAATTAAGTGGGAAATATTCACCAAGATTTCTCAGCAAATATTCATCAGGAGTACTACAGACCAAGAGAAAGTTGTATTTATTCAGTGCAGACTACATTTCTTGCTTCAAAAATTGTCAAACTTTGATTCATGAGCAGCAACTGCTAACTCCTGAATTGATTTCACGGGCTCTTTCTCGCCGTTTAGGGTACGGAGACATTTATCTAGCATCAATACATATTTCTTTTAATAGGATAGTTGGAACCCCTCCTAGTCTGTCAATATCTAAATATTGTTGCAGTGACCTTTAGATCCTGGTGGCTCTCAATTTGTGACTTGCTTCGCAACACTGCTGACTAATTTTCCCAAATGAAGTACGATCATTATTATAGCGAGAAGGTGTCGGTTTAATAGGTTGTATGAGGACGCGTGGTCTGGAAAAAGGCGACAGCACACCGCTCACGGCAATGAGTGGTACCAATCAATCACGCCTAATCAACGACCGCTTGCAGGCTGCCGAGAGGGCTATAAAAACCCCTGCCTTGCTTGAAAGCTTTTACTCCAGAGGTAGGGAGTCAGTATTGTTTTACTCGATTCGAAGCGAGATTGGTGTCCCCAGCTTGAATGCCAGTTTCCTTGAGCTGCCATAATAATATTCTTTGGAAGGGGAAGCCCTCACGGCATTTTTCGTCTTGCTAAAGAAGCTGAAATATTTATTCCGAAGCAATGCGCCTCCTCAGCAACGCAGCGCTACGGTTGTCCTATGCGCTTGTGTTGCCCTTCTTCACCATGTCGCAAATAATACCCGACCCACCAACAGGGGAGTATGATTTCATCATAGGTAAGTCATCTACACTTTCGTACGGCAGCCGACAGAATTATTTCGTTTTTCTTTTTCTGAGACGGGCCCATTGAGAAAAATGGAGCCTTTCTTTGTGGACTGACCGTCTCTTATAATGTAATGCCCTTGTACTATTGACAGCCGCTCGCGCCATAAGTACGCACATTAGCTATAGTTGTAACGAAGTGATGATTGGTGATTGTGTTGGTAATAGCCTAACTCATAGATCACTCGTAAGGTAATTTCTTAGAGGCAGAAAAACGCGATTATACTGAACTACACAGACATGACTTCATGCGAAGTGTGTGTAAAAGTTTTCGGTGTTGTAGGCAACAGGAAGTGTCAGGGGGTCTTATAGAACTAAGCAGCACGTACCTTTGTAACCAGCACACACTAGTGGTGTGGTGGGTCATGAAATACGTCTGATAATGTTGCAGTAGATGGCCGGGCAAGTGAACGAATCTCAAAAAGGTGCCAAAGATTCATATACCGAAAATTTTCCAACAGCGCCAAGTTGGTGTCCTGGAACAGCAGGTTTAGTCGTTGGGTACATAAGCAGACAAAGTAAATAAATCAGATGCAGGAGTGGAACACACAATATATATTTATCCAGTTCATTTACAAAAAAAAAATGCGGTTTATCCCTTCGTCATAGGGATCGGTATAACACGAAAATGAAACCTGACTTCGCACACAAGCGTCAATCTGGCGAATCGAGGGACGGCAGATGGTTGGATAATCTGGACACGTGAACCTCTTGCATGTACATCAGCGTCACCTCAACACTGCACAGGATCCTTGACAGTTGCATACAAGCGAAAGCTCTCCAACGACTCACATTTCTCCGGAGACACTGCGCCTTGCGCAAACCAGCCACAAACCAGGAGCGTCCACAAACGGTGAAACCTTACAAGCGATACCGAACAGGTTGTCAGAGAATCGTTTTGTGAACGCACATTTCGCTGTGAAAAAGCATCATTTGCTTGTCGGCGGCCGTCTTTGCATTCCTCGAGTAGAGCGCGTCGCATCCTAACTGACTATCATATACGCCACACAAGGCAAATTATGCAGCGTCCTTGGCTAAAGCAACGTGCCGGAAGATGCGGAAGCGATAGAGGCATCGAGACTACTGGAGCGCTAGCTGCCGGCGCGCATATTAACACAATTTGCGACTTCGCCCCATCGTTCCTAGGTGGCAGTGCCACCTCTGAGAACCAAGAGCGCAGTGAAAGCGACGCGATGCTTAATAATCAAGAGCAATTTCGCTTGCTAAGTACGTTTGCTTAAAGCGGACATCATTTGGATGGAAATTGTAAAGCGGTGTAGTAAAGATATAAGGCCGGTTTTTTTTTCCTCCGTATTACAAGTATGTCGGTGGTGTGGTCGCTTGCGCTTTTACCGTGGTATCCTGGCTTTTTGTGGTTTCGAATCCCAGTGAGTGGTACTTTTTCAATCTCAAATGAGTGTCTATTTTTCATACATCTACTTCCTTTGCGGAAATATGTCATAGATTTCCGGGTGGACCCTGGCATAAAACACTTTCGTGTTAAAAAGTGCACAACCGTAACTGTAGCAAAGAAGGGGAAAGCGAGAGTGGGCCATCATTGCTGGCGCTTTTTAGAGGGCAAATCTCTACAGGGCCTTGCTCGGGGAGTGCCGCTCACGCTGAGGGTCCGTGCCCACCTTTGACGGCCGGCCTAAAATCCGGGGGGCTAATGGATAGCTTTACAAGTGGTGGAAAGTGCTTCAGCCTAAACTTCGGTCCCGTAGGCTACGCCCAAACATGCCTGAAGGCGCACACCAGCAACTACCACCTTCCTTATGAAACTGGCTGTGGAATTTCCATTGCTTGGGTTTTATATGACTCGACTCGTATGCATTGGAATTTCAGCATCCGACAAGCGTATACAACTAGACTCTGAACAAATTTTCGTTGCGCCGAATACCACAACTCTTCTATTGAAAGGCCATTCATTATCACTGATTTACCTCTGTGCTTTCGTGGCCATACGCTCGAATCCGGCGAAGTGAATTTGGGGGTGGCCCACACACACATATCTGTGAAGATATATATGAATAATTCTGTGAATACTCTCCTGGGGTCGTCTAACTGTGCGAACTAATGTGACACACCTTAACTCGGCACGCTACACTGCATGTTTCTCGCCAAATAATGCGGTCCACGGTCGTCATGCAAGCACTAATGAGTATTCTGTAATTACACCATCCAATATTACGTGTCTTTAGATTAACAGGTCCGTGTGCCCCACCCCCTTTATTTTTGTTTTTGTTTTGGACGTCGTCAGAGACACCCGCCCACGCAAGAAAGGGCTGTGGGGCGTTCATAAACAGCTCTGCCTTTCTGAAGTAACCCTCTGCTGTCTCCGCTGTTTAATTAGCGCGTTATTGATCACAAAGCTCTCTCCGCCACGCGTTTGATATCAGTATAGTTAACTTGTGTTGTAAAATAAGTCATTACTACTGGCAAGACGCTTCTCTGATGCCGCTATATAAACGTGTATGCATTTGCTCTTTCCCTACACACGCAGTTGGTGCTGGCACAGCCGGAAGTGTTGTTGCAAACCGCCTTTCAGCGAAAGATTATACTGTGCTTGTACTCGAAGCTGGCCAAGAGATGACTCAAGACTTGTTCGTTCCCTTCTTTGCACCCTTTGCTGCCAATGAAAATAACAGTTGGCAATATGAAACTACACCGCAATTGTTCTCGCTATTTTCTGAAGGCGTAAGTAACCAATGCGTTATTTTTATTATGTTTGTGAGTTACACTTAAGTTATCTCAGAAAGAAAGCGAGACACTAAGTTTGGTCGATTGTGAAATTAAAGGCACGAGAAGAAGTTTAGGTCAAAATGGAAAACCGGTAATTTCACTGCACCGTGTTGGTTAAAAAGTATCTGAGTCATTACTTGTTGCCTGGTCAGGGTCTTTCCTGCTGATGAAAAGCGGCGATGTTGAGGTAGCTGAGGTTATCCTTGTGTTATCCATTGCAGATACTCGGATGACACTGATAATTGCTTCATCCGAGTATCTAATAGTTTGTCAGGAAGGAGGTGTTATTAAATTTCTGAAAAAAAAAAGATTGACAGATCCCACGTGCAGTGGGAATCAAGGAAATGCGAAGCACTCATCAGGAACGTAAAATGGATTTGCATGGTTGCCTCGCTATACCGAGTTTGGTACATATGAAGTTAACGAAACGGCCGCAAGAGCAGCAAGACTGTGGCATGTAAACCGTGCCGCTCATACACGCATGTCATGATTCTAATGTTATGGCCTGTCATTTACGTTCGTCATGCAGTCGTGCTGTGCTATAGCAATTTTGGTATACATCCCATTAACGAAACGCGTGGCATGTAAGTCATGTCGCTCATGACATACATGTCATGATTTTCATGTTATGAACTGTCATTTACGTTCATCATACAGCCATGTTGTGGTGTACCAATTTTCGTATGCATCCCATTAACGAAACGGCCAGGAGAGCACCAAGACCGTGGCATGTAAATCATGCCGCTCATGATATGCATGCCATGCTTTTCATATTATAATCTGTCACTTATGTTCGTCATGCAGTCATGTTGTGGCACACCAATTTTCGTATACATCCCATTAACGAAACGGCCAGGAGAGCACTAAGACCGTGGCATGTAAATCATGCCGCTCATGACATGCATGTCATGATTTTCATGTTATGACCTGTCATTTATGTTCTTCGTGCAGCCATGTTGTGGCATACCAATTTTCGTAAACATCCCATTAGCGAAACGGCCAGGAGAGCACAAAATCGTAGGCGGATAGATAGATAGATAGATAGATAGATAGATAGATAGATAGATAGATAGATAGATAGATAGATAGATAGATAGATAGATAGATAGATAGATAGATAGATAGATAGATAGATAGATAGATAGATAGATAGAGATAGATAGATAGATAGATAGATAGATAGATAGATAGATAGATAGATAGATAGATAGATAGATAGATAGTAGATAGATAGATAGATAGATAGATAGATAGATAGATAGATAGATAGATAGATAGATAGATAGATAGATAGATAGATAGATAGATAGATAGATAGATAGAATGATAGATAGAAGTAGATAGATAGATAGATAGATCGATGAATAGAAGATAGATAGATAGATAGATAGATAGATAGAGGATAGATAATCGATAGATAGATTAGAGAGAAGATAGATAGATAGATAGATACGCCCAAAGTCGCCGGAGTTCGCTAAGAAATGCTTCGCATTTAATAAAATATCCCGTATTTCATAAAAGTAACCAACCGTTAGTCCATACAACCACGTGCCTTTTAACGGACAGGATGCCGTCTAAGTTCAGGCGTGTCAAGCCTGGCTTCTTTAGCAGCGAAACTGATCAATCCGGCGAAGGGCGCGGATCGCTCGAAATTGTCATCATCGCGAAAGCTTCATGAAATACATGCGCATGCACTTCAATGAGATGTCCGATGGGCGGCATTTTAGCGCGTACTGCTCTCTTCTCTTGCGCGTATGCCTTCAGCCCACAGCTATATGAAGGCTGAGGCGCTTCATGAGACTTCTTTCTTCTCTAGCGCTCATGCCCTCAGCAGACTGCTACATAAAGGCGCAGGCATTTCTTCAGACATTATAGCAAAATAGCAGCATCACAGCTCTGCCTAGCTTCGTCGAGCCGCGGCTCCGATGCCTGGCCAGCGGAGTCTCGCCACGACTCGCCATCACGCCACCACGCCAGTCTCGCCACTACGCCGATTTCCGTAATAAAGGCTCCGCGTCGCCGGTTCGGCGACAGAATGCCCCGCTTCTGCTCGCCGAGCACACCGTCGTTTAGATGGAGCGACCGAAGAAGTGCGTCACTCCCGGAGGGAGGAAGCGTGGCGTGAAAGCAACCGCGCCACTACTAGAGAGCGTATGACCCGTCTTCAGACCTACCCAAGTATCGCGCCGGTGAAGCGGAGGCGAAACGTCGGTGATGCGTAGATCCGGTGTTGCGAGCCGGTGAAAACAAGTAAAAACCATTTTTATATGCAGAGGTGTCGCCGGAACTATTCAGGCCTGCGAGTCTACCACCGAAATACTAGTAAGGGGATGACCGACAGCGAAAAAATAAGCACCACGGTGCACACTTTAATATCTGAATGTTGTTTCGCTGCTGTTCGTTATGCCACGCAAGAGACTCGCGAAAGCTTAGCCCAGTCGAGATAAAGCTAGGTGCGTCAGCGTCGCTGTTTACGCAGTATTCGCACCGAAGAGGGGAACTGCTCCCTAACTTTTTTATGGTACATGTGTAAATGTTGTGAGGGTGTTACCACGAATATATGCTGAAAAAAGCAACGTGCCAGCGTTTGCTCAAGTGTATGAGTGATGAAACCTCTTGCACCTATACGAAAAGTTTTTCTTTGTGTCCTGCAATACAGGTAGCACCTATCACTTTAGGAAAGGTTATGGGTGGCACTGGATCTATCAACTCGATGAACTTTGTGCGTGGAAGTCACCAAGACTTTGATAAATGGAAAAATGAATACGGGGCTGACGGATGGGACTATAGCAGTGTGCTTCCTTACTTCAAGGCGATTGAAAATTTTAATATATCGGAATTCAAAGGTGAGTTAAAAGGACTTCTCGAAAATGATTGCTCAATTCTAATATTCTAGCTAGAAGCACAATTTAGTTCATCGAGACAAATTAGAATGGTAACGAAAGTTCACAGTAATATTGAGGTCTATTGAATATCTAAAAAAAAAAAAAGGAGATCAGGCTGCTGCAGGAGCGGCGAACGCTGAATGCCATAGGAAAAGAAGTAGCCACAACTGGGTATGCTATGCCATAGGATAAAAGTGCAGACTGCAGAAGACTGCAGTTCTACGCAAAGAACGTAATAGGGAATGATCAACTCGTGGTGTTTTACTGCAGAGCCACTCTCATGTTATAGGACATACCGAGGTGGTGCCGATTTAATTCAATAGAAATAACACCTCTGGAATCATTACGGCACCAAGGAGTTCTTGAGAAAGATGTGGAAAAGATAGCATACATTAACAAATAATCCACAGCTACTCTGATTCTCCACAAAAAGTGCAAGAAAATTGTGATCAAGAAAGGCGTCAGGCAAGAAGACACCATCTCAGTAGTGTTGATTACTGGTTGCCAAGAAGTATTTAAAAAAAGACTAGATTGGGAAAAAAATGGAATAAAAATTGACGAAGGAGAATATTTCACCAACCTGAGGTTTGCAGGCGACATAGCGCTGTTTAGCAATGATGGCAACGAAACAAAAACAATGCTCGAAGACCTAAGGGCAGAAAGTATTAACGTAGAATTAAAAATGAACTGACACATGCCGAAGATAATAATCACTAGCCTAGGTAAGGAACAGGAGATCATAATAAAGAACCAGATTTTAGAATGCGCACAAGAATATGTCTATTTAGGACAACTGCACGCTAACAGGAGAATTATACCACTGCTTACTTGCGGCTCAGAAATAATGAGGACAACGAAGCAGCTTGAGGGGAACTTAAGAGCTACGTAACCAGCCATGGAGCGAAAAATGATAGGCTTAACCCTACACGACAGAAAGAGAGCATAATGAATCAGAGAGCAAAGAGGAGTCGACGACATCCTCGTTACCATTAAAAGACAATAATAAACTTGGAAACTTACGTGATGCGCAACAATGATAACAGCTGGACAGTGAGAAGAACGGAATGTGTGCCAAGGAACGGAGGACTCTGCGGCGGCAGACAGGAAATGGAACATGCTCGTGCTGGATAGGGTATAACATAAATCTATGAGACAGGCGTCCTGCAGTGGACATAAGACAGGCTGATGATTATGATGATGACATCAGATATGTGCTCCACTTTTCACACGTACAAAAATTATTCCTGTACATTGGGGCCATTTTCTCGCGTGCCTCCGGTGGTCGAAATTTCCGGAGCCTTCCATGCAGCGTCTCTGACAATCATATCATGGGTTTGGAACGTTAAACCCCATATATGGGAAAACAGCCGAGTGGGTGAGGGGACAGGCAGGGGTAGCCGACATAATAAGCAACGTTAAAAAGAAACAAAAAAATGGTCATGGGCAGGCCACGTGGCGAGAAGGCTAGAAACCGATGGACAGTTAGAACGATGGAATGGATACCAAGAAAGGATAAGTGTAGCCGTGGACGACACAGAGTACGATGGGGTGACGAAATTAAGAAATTGGAATCAACTCGTGCAGGATGGATAGCGTTGGGAGAAGCCATCGTCTTGCAGAGGACATAAGATAGGCTCATGATGATGATCATGTTGATGTCAATCGAAAACTACACATGTGCTAATTTTCGAGGCCGCAGCCTCCTTTTAAGTGAATAATGTACCACCAAATGTGGAAATGAAAACACACAAGCAACATATGATTTCTTTTCATAGTATCCTAATAGCACGGTGTGTAACAGCAGTTGAAAAGAAAATACAGTTCACTTGTTCTCACAAAGTTAAAGCTGCCTCAATAGTTGTGACATTTCGCGAACACCATCTCAGACAAGTGACGAAAACTCGGATGATTTATTTGGTGCAGGTGAGGAGTACCATGGATTTACTGGAGAGACGCCCGTGAACTATCCTGTTTATCAAACAAAAGTTTGCAAAACGTTTTTGGAGGCCTGCAAGGAGGCTAATTACGGAGATAATCCTGTGGACTACAACGGGGCATCTCACAAAGGTGAGTACGCTACAGAGACTTTTCAAAGGCGAAATATTTGAGTGAGCCGCGTCTAGGGGCCGTTCGACTTGCCGTTATATATATATATATATATATATATATATATATATATATATATATATATATATATATATGTATGTATGTGCATTTGGGGACTAAGTCGGGTGGACCTAATTTATAAAGGCAAAGGAGAGAAGGATAGCATTCACAGAGTCCTGGAATTCTGAGAGAACTACAGAATAAGTTTTGAATTGAGTTTACAGACAATAAGCTGTCTCAGGCAGTGCATAAAATATCTAGAACATAAAATAAAGCTTCATACGCGGCCTTTTGAGGCATTTACATGGCGTATACACCTTTTCAGAAAAGGCTCCCTGGGCGCCGCCATAACCACCGCTGGGCTGTGCAACATGTGCGTGACCCACCAAAAACGCACTGCCGAGGGTTTGTAGTAGCGATTTTGGCGAGTTGGAAGGTCTTTATTATCAAACAGCCCACATAGGCGAAGAAAAACGGAACGTATCAGTCAACACGAACCTTTTTACTGCCGTGCACAGCCCAATATGGCGGTGCTCCGTGCCTCCTGTGAAAAGGTCTATATAACAACGTGAATCGGGGTGCTTGGCGCGAAATGCTGAAAGACGCTGGCATAAGTGACGACTGCGTACATCCTTTTAGGCAGATATACACAAAAGAAATACAGATTGTGCCCATTGGGAAAGACTGAATACCAATGAAAACGTTGATAGAGGGAGGGGGCTGAGGCAGGGATGTCCGTTGTTCCCGGTGTTATTCATCATATACATGGTGAGAATGGAAAGAGCGCTAGAAAAGGGGAACATTCGTTTTCATCTATCAAACAGACAGGCCGACGTAGTATTTATTTATTTATTTATTTATTTATTTATTTATTTATTTATTTATACTTTGCCCACATTGGCATAAGGCATTTCGTAGGGGGAGGAGACTTGGCTCCCAGCATAGCACAATCGGCAAAAGACAACATACAAGATGACTCTGAGAAAAAGAATAACGGGTGAGTTATGCAGAATACATAAATAATCCCAATCATGGACGCTTCGGGATGATAAAGCATTCGTATCGAAAATAATAATGTGGGCGTTGAGGAATATCTCCCACGTTTATTTTGTAGTGACGATATTTTGCTATTTGCTGACAACCGAAATTATGTAGAGCGTTCATTTGATAAAGGTAGGCAGGAAAGCGAAGCTTTAGGACCAAGACTAATGATTTGCAACGAAGTCACCTCTTTGAGCGCTATCAATACAGGGGCCTGAGATACAAACACTTAGAGGAAGAAGTACCTAGGATTGTAGTCAAATGATGGTAATAGATAGTATCTACATACCTATATCTCCGCGCCCTGTGTCTCCGTGTATCTAATAAACACACGGAGACGCATGGCAAAGTCATATCACACGCAAGAAGAATGCTGCAATAATGAATCATATAGCGCTATGAGAGTGCAATAGGCGCGAGAAGCTTCGAGGTTTCTGTAAAGGTGCGGTGGCTCCTGGACACATATATGACACGTTATAAGAAGTGACAGTTCACTCAGGAGGACACAGTTTCAGGAGGACGTACGTATTGCTCTTATCAAAGGGTCATCGGTGAGTTTCGAAGCCGCGCCCTTCGGAAAGCCCGAAACCTTAAATTTATGATGTGACGATCAACGAACGCCGCCGTGTGTCCAACGAAGATCGCGAGTTGCGGCGTGTCATCGCGCGTCTGTTTCATATTTCACGTGTTTGGCGCGCTTTTGCCTTTTGCTCAAAAAAAAAAAAAAGTGACTACCCATACGCTTTAAGCAAACCAAATGCTTGGCCCCGAGTTTACTTGTCACGCTCTACAACTGTGTACTTGACATGTTAGCGACGTGAGGAGTAATGAGAAAGTTGACGAATTCAAGCCAATTAAGTAACCAGTAGTTAGTGATGAAAAAATACTCTTTGAAAGTACACACAACTACCACTAATACGGAGTTGGTGAGATCTTGGTAGGGCTCTTGGTATTCTTTTTTTAAAATCATGGTCCGAGTTAACTGGGCAACTTGTGCATGTGCATATTGTCTCTCTGGTGAGCGACGCATGGTGAATAACCGTCAATCGCCAAATAAAGTACGCCCCTTTTGGCTACAGGTTACTCTCGGGTCCAGTCCAACACTCAAGATGGGGTACGAATGGGGCCTAGCACGTGCTTCCTTCACGAAGGAGTACGTCAGCGCCCAAACCTGCGTATTTCGACAGGCAGCACAGTCACCGAGGTAAGCGGATTCCAATTTGAGAAAATGACTCATACAAGTGCTAACGCATTGTGTTATGAGCCTTTCGAGGTCTGAAAGAAAACTCACAGAGTCCCAGAAACAGCTCCGAAGATTGGATGATCCTAACATTGTTATTCCTTACAGCAGTGCAAGATGGAGGACATTAACAAAACACGGAACACATCATACGCTATACCGACACGTGCGATTATACAGCTGTGAAAATCATTCGGCAGGGCTTGTGCCACGAGGGCACGATCTCCAGAGAAAAGAGGTTGTCTGTAAGCTCCCAAGCTCTCAGGACTTGTGTGCGGCAGAAGTATTTAGGGAAGCTCACCCATGACTTTCCCCACCAGAAGCACTTTTACAACGAAGCTTGCAGGTATGGCATCGGACTACGACAAGAATGAAACACGAGGAAAC